>JAQQSU010016084.1:0-11022 GCA_028627135.1 Pseudochirops cupreus
GGGAAGAAGTTAATGAGTTCAGTTTGGATCATGCTGATTTTTATGTGTCTTTGAAACATTCAATTTGAAATGTCCAAGAGGAAATTGGGGTGTGGAACTGAAGCTGGGGGAGAGATTAGAACTAGGTATAAATAGATACATAGTTCTGTAAGCTATTTGTAGGACTGATAATTAAGTTCATGGGCATTGATGGGGTTACCAAAAGAGAATATAGTTTGTTAAGGGAAAAGGAAGGAGCCCTAGGATAGAACTTTAGACAACACACATAGTTCAGTAGGATAATATTTATGATGTCAACAAAGAAAACTGAGGAATGGTCTTTGCCTGCAAACCAAAAGTAAGTTGTTGGTTTTTTTAAAGCCTCTACTTCCAAATGTACTGCATTCAGTAAAAGCAACTAATTAACTGCCATACCAGATGTATCAAAGGAAAACAGATCATAGAGAAACATGCTGAAACCTTGAAAGAGCCACAGTGGGACCTGTAAGCCTGGATTTTTACTTGGCATTAGAAAGCAGGTGTAACAATATTTCCTGTGGCTAAAGGACACATTTCATTCAGTGATAATGACTTCACAGCAGTAGCAGCACAGAGAAGATGAAAATGCCGGGGCCTTGATAATATGATACAAACACTACTTGCAATGATAACACTGAACACTTTGCTATGAAACCTACAAATGTTTGGTAGGAAGCTTATAATCCAGTCTATGGTGCACCTCCAGAGATGAAGGCAAAGGAAGGCAAAGGCTAGATCCTGCCCAAAGGAAGGACAGAGAGTGCTTAGTTTGATTATATTTTAAGATATTAAAGTCATTCCACTCACCCCCAACTCCTACCCCCATTCCCTTCCCCACTAAAAGATACTACTTTGGAACCTGCACATTCTGTTTTCACTACCACCCCTTTAAGGTTTCAAAACCAAGGTCATTTATAGGAGTGGCCAGAGTCTCTTCTTCCTCAGTTAAATGCTTGTTTTCAAACTTTTCTCTCTGTCCCTCCTTTGCTAAATCAATGTGTGATTGGAAGGGAAGCTTTTCGCCTGGGGCCAAAATGAGAAAGAAAGGATGGGAGGAAATCAAGCATACTGAGAGTTATTTAAAAAAAAAAACTTGGGAAGAAACTGATTATGTCTGTGGGAAAGTAAGAGGAACTATTCATACAAGTCTTACACTTTGCCTTTTTTTCCGGGTGGGGAGGTCCTACCCTGTGCTCTCAGCATCTAATCTCCTCTACCACATGCACACATTCACACACACACACACACACACACACACACACACACACACACACACACACACACACACACACACACCTCTAAAACAAATCCTGTAATGAAAGCCGATTACCTCATAATACACCATTAGAAAGAAAGATCCATCTAATTCTCATTGTTTACCAAGTGACAGGGGGTTACCATAGTTCAGGCAGCCTCATTACGAGAAATGCTAAACATGAGAGGGCCTGAATAGAGATTACATAAAAGCGCTGGGGATGGCTACTAGGCTCAATCCAATTGTTAGTTTAGACCATAGGAAAAAAAACAACATATTTTTAAAGATTTTAACCCTTCAAGAGCAAAACAAGGATGGCTTATACATGAAGATACATATTTTGATAAAGCAGAGTTTTTCAATAATTCATAAAGCAATCTAAAAAGAAATTATGAAATCAAACTAAGATCATAAAAATTGTATTCTGCACTTGTAATGGAGCCTGAAAAAGTATTCTTTGGTGCCATGACCCTCTCCCTGGATCTTTGCCATTTGTTTCAGCTATTCTATGATTTCCCTTGTCACTAACAAGATGCAAAACAACAGTTGTGTGAGAAATTGAGGGGAGAAACATAATTAGAAAATTTAGAAAAACAAAGATGAGTCATGAAAGTATTTATCATGTTTATGATTTAGGGGATCAAAAGTTCCTATCTCATTTGATACAATATTCAATTAGGTTTTTTTTAAATCATCCTTAGCATATTCCTTTTCCACCCAAATGCTTTAGATAGAAAAAGCTTTCTATCTCCTACTTTACTCTGTGACAGTAAGTCAGGAAGGCATTTTAGCCATATTTGCTATTTTTAAACATATTTCTTTGTATAGTAGTTATTATGTACTACTTCCCTTAAAATATGCTATTTTTAAGGGCACAATGTAAAGTTGGTAAGGAATTTTTCTCCCTCAGGAAAAAAAAAAATAATGACATTTAAATGCCATTAGAATAAGTTGTACAGGAAACGAAAAGTTCGCCAAGAAGCAGCTTGGCATAGTAATTAAATCTATCAGCCTTTTCTGTCTTTATCCTTCTGAAACTAGAGGCAGCTTTCAACACTGTTGCTCATCCCCTTCTCTGAAATACTCTCTCCTTTCCTGACTTCTAGGCTACTGCTTCCCTGAGATCTCCTCCTACCTCTCTAACTACTCTTTCTCACTCTCTTTTTTTGCATCAACCTGCACTTCCCACCCACCAAGTGCAGGTTTCTGTTCTGGGCCCTCTTCTCTACATGCAAGTTTTCCTCAAGATTCTGATCTGGGTCCTCTTCTCATTTTTCTCTATATCTTCCTGCTGAGGTCATCAGCTCCCATGTATTCAATTACCATCTTTATGTAAATTACACAGATCTAATCTTTCTCTTGAATGTTACTCACATATTACTGACCATCTACGAGCTAGCTACCTAGACTTCCCAAAGGCACATGTAGTTTAATACATATCAAATAGAACTCATATTTTCTATTTCTTTTGTTGATGGTACTACAATTCTTCCATTCATCAAGACTCATAAACTTATAATTCTCAGTGACTCTTCCTCAACCCTTATATCAAAGTGGTTAATAAATATTATTGACCCTACCTTGTATCCATCCCCTTCAACATTTCTCATATCCATCCTCTTCTCTTGATTTATGCATGCACCCCTAATTCAAGATCTCATCCCCTCTACCTGGTTCACTGCAATAGCCTCTTAATTGGGCTCCTTGCCTCTAGTCTCTTTCCTCTGAAGCAGCATCTCTTTTTTAAAACTGTTTTTGTACAGACTTAACAAACATCAACAAATATTAATAAAGGCTTCAATATACAAGGAAGAAGAGGATTGATTATAGGTGAAATTGTGAACTTCTCCTTTGTGTCCTTTTTGAAATATTTATTACATTGAACATGGCTCTGTAGTAACAAAATTGCCATTTGTTTCCACTTCCCTCTGAACTTTTTTTCCTTCTGTGTATTTTAAAATTTTAATCCATCCACCATGCAGCTGCCAAATTGATATTCTTAAAACAGCAACCATATCAATGCCCTATTCAAAAACCATCAGCAGCTCCTTATTTCTTCTTAGATAGAATACGAATTTTCAGCCTAGCATTTAAATCCCATGACAAGCTTGTTTCCACTTGCTTTTTCAATCTGAATTAATGCCCTTTGTGAAATATCCATTCTAGAAAAACTAGTCTGTTTGTACATGAGATTCCATCTCCTGCCCCCTTACTTTTGTACACATAGCCCATCCATATCTGGAATGTACTCCCTCCTCACCTACAAATCACAGACTCTCTCCATTCAAATTGCAGCTCAGGTGCCAACCCCTACAAAAGGCCTTTGCTGATTGCAGCCCACCCAGTTACTAGTACTCTATCCCTCTTGAAACTACTCAGTTACTTTGTATATACTTTGCAGTTACCTTCTTTTGTAAATGTTTTTTCCTCCTCTCTACCCCCTATAGATTATAAGTCTCTTGAAAGCAGATACAGTTTCAATTTTATATTTGAATCAATCAAATAGGAAAGTGAGGGAAGGAATGGAGGGGAGGGGAATGATAATAGGTTCTGTTTTAAATGTGCTTTTTAAATTTTGACTGTGTTTTAAGAAGTGTGCAAGATATCCAGTTTGAAGTGTCCTAAGAGCAATTCGTGATGCTCGCCCAAGGAAGAGACTGAGGGGAGGGGGGGCGGGGAGAGAGAGAGAGAGAGAGAGAGAGAGAGAGAGAGAGAGAGAGAGAGAGAGAGAGAGAGAGAAGGGAGAGAGAGAGAGAAGAAGGGAGAGAGAGAGAGGGGGTGAGGCGCTAGGACAGGATCTTGAGGAACACACACTATTGGGGGTATAGTATGGGTAATAAGCTGGCAAAGGAGACTGAAAAGGAATGGTCAGACAAAGTAGGAAGCAAATTGGGAGAAATGGGTGTCTCTAAAACCAAGAGAGAAAAGGTTAGCATCACAAAACAAAACAAAAGCACCCTTTCAGGAGGAAAGGGTGGTCAACAGGGTCAAATATAACTTTTTTTAAAAGATCAAGAAGGCAGAGGACTGAAAAAAAAATAAATATGGCAGTTAAGAGATCATTGGTAACTTTAGAGAGAACAGTTACAGATGAGTGATATGGTCAGGAGAAAACTGCAAAGGGTCATGTGTAACTAAAGAAGAAGTAGAAGCAAGAAAAAAGTCTGAGAAATAGAGATATCAGATGACAATTTGAAGAAATGGTAGGTCTTGTGGAAAGACAGATAATACGTGGAAGATGAGGATGATGGTAGAAGATAGATAGATAGATAGATAGATAGATAGACAGATAGAACTTTTATTGGGCAATTATATGTGAGACACTAAGATAAGCAATAAGAACAGAAAAACAAGTTTAAATAAAAAATAGTCCTTACCTTCAAGGAGCTTACATTCCAATGGGAAAAGAACACACATAAAAAGGAGCTGAAATCAAAAAAAGATTTGTACATACAAATCCAATGAACCTAAAATTAAAAGAAAAGCAGGTAAATGGGGAACCAAAGGATTTGAAATTTGAGGCAGATAAACCAAAAGGTATATGGTTCAGCTTGAATGTTTGTTCTTTCTGTAATTTTGCAAAGGTGGTGAGTAGAGTGACCTCAGAAGACTACCCAAAAGATGAGTAGGAAAATTTTCTTAGGTTATGCCAAAAAGCAAGATTTTTCACTGTTTGAACATGGTATTTTGAAATGCTTGCAGGAAATACTGAAAACAATCTATTTTCAACATAGGAGGTCAGACTAATCCCACATAGACTCAGGTAATATTACCTTAGAAAAAAAGCACTGCCATCAGCCACCCTAGGGATTAGGGGAATGCACTTGTGCTGTCAAAGACATAATTCTTAATATATTGAAAATTCACATTAAAAAAAGAAAATTATTTTCATCAAACACTCAATACTTTCTCTTGTTAATAATACAAAATGGCTTTTATTATATGGAAAATTTAATGTCATATGAAACCTTTTGTGTACATTATCTGATTTGAGCCTCACAACAATCCTGTGAGGTAGGTACTACAAGTATTATTACTCCAGTTTTGTAGATGAGGAAACCAAAACTGAAAGGTTCAAGGACTTGCCCATGGTCACCCAATCGGTAATTAGAAGAGGCAGGTTTTACTGACTGGTCAATCAGTCAGGTACTGTGCTAAGCACTGGGGATACAAAAAAAAAAAATGCAAAACTACAGTCCCTCCTGTCAAAGAGTTCACATTCTAATGGAGGAAACAGCATGGAAATAACTATGTACATACAGGATGTTTAGAATGTAAATGGAAGGAAATCACAGAGAGAAAAAGTTGGAAGCAGAGGAGAACCAGGAAAGACCCACACTCTGCCCTCCTACTACCTCTGTCTTTACACAATTGAGGATAAATAGAGCCAATTGCACAGAAAATTCAAGAAATTCAATTCAATTAGTAAGCACCAAATATGCACCGGACATTATACTAATTGAGGATATAAAGAAGAAAATAAACCAGAACCTGACCTCAAGTAACTTACACTCTACTAGTAGAGTAGAAGACTCTCTAAACTATTCTCCTAATTTGGTACTTAGCGTCACGTTTAGGTCCACAGAGGGACAACCATTCCCTTTGATTTTAGGGGTAATCTTTTGGGACTACACTCCTAACATATTAGTGCATGAATTTTCACTAGTATGTTTCCCACAGAAAATCATAGCAGACACAATTAACTTTGGGCAAAGACATTTTCTAAAATGGTATGGTTAAGAATAGTTGCTGCAAAATATTCCCTCATAAGCCTGAAGCATACTGTTCCACAAATACATAGTGTCTGGGGGAAAAGTAGACTCAAACTTAAGAAGAAAATGCTCATGAGGCACACATTTAGTCTACATGTGTGGTAAAGGCAACTTACAAACCCTGTTGCTTCATGGCTTGGAAGTATTTGCCTTATCACAAAGTCTGAAGTATGAATTTCCAGGGTCTGCTGCTCTCCACAGCCTGACTCTTGACTGCCAGGCAGGCAAGCTCCTTAAAGCTGCTTTCTCCTTTGGGTGACAACCTCTTTGTATCAGTGTCTGTCTGGATTTCTGTGATTCTGTTCTCCACTAGATGCTCTGTTGTTTCCTGTGCATGATCAAATGGGAGAATAGGAAAGAAAAGCCTTTCCTATCTTTGCTGCCCTATAATACAGGAGGACGCATCTCTCCCACAGCTGCCTCCAATTCTCAAACTTAAACTACATTGAGCTCTAACTGTTTTCCCTTTTCCAGCACTTAATTCTGTACGGTCACCAAGTATGTGGCTAACTTGTTTTCTCAACCAATGACATGGATTCCTTTCATTCTGCTAGAGAAAGATGTTCTCATATTTTAAAGAGATCAGGACATAAATGGTTCTTGTTTATACATTAAAACCTTGTCAAGTGTGATGAGGCTCACCTGAGGTGAGAGGGAGAACCTCCCCCCTTGAATACAAAAATACATATAATTATATAATATAATTTCCAGGGAAGGGTACTAGTAATTAGGGGTTGGGGGAGATCAGGATCAGGTTGCTATAGGAGGTAACATGAGTTAAGTCTAAAAGAAACGCAAAGGTGAGGAATCAGTGTCGTTCTGTAGGGGACAGCCTATGTAAAGGCACAAAGGTGAGGCTGACTGACAGACCACCCAGGTTTGGCAGAAACAATATTACAGCTGGTAACAAAGTTTAATGTTAGGGTGAATGAATTGGATTTAAGTGAGGCAGAGTTGTGCAAAGTAAAGACATCATACAAGATGTCATTGGTCCCCTTAGAAAATAAAGGATGAACAACAACAATGTTGGGGTAAGAAAAAAAAACACTTTGTGTTACTATATCTGGAAATGAATTTTTCATTGTCCCATGCACCTTTTTGTTCCTTTGTTTCTTTAATATGAAAATGAGCTGAATTCAGGGACAGTATCTATTTTGTTCAATTCTCAGAGCACATGAACACCTTTCCCACCATAGAAATGTAAGGAATATTGTCATCATTGCTGCTGTCAAACAAGGTGAGTTGGGTGTTTCAGGACTCCAAAGGAAATAATAACATATCTTTGTTAACCCTTTAGGTTTACAAAACACTTTCCTTACAACAACCCTATGCTATAGGTAATGCAAGTATTCATTCCTGTTTTACAAAGAAGCAAACTGGTGTTCTGAGAGGTTAAATGACTTGTCCAGGGTGATATTATTAGTATCTGAAGTAGGATTTGTATTCAGTTCTCCTAGACCCCCAAATCCTGAATTATCTCAAGTACTCCACACTACTCCAGTACTCTTAGGGTAGAAACATCTAGAACTTCGCTTCTAAAGTGTGATCTGGGAAACACTTTGAGACCCCAAAATCCCCTTTAAGAGAACCCTGAGAACAAAACTGTTTTCATAAAAGTTTCAGCATAATTTTCATAAGATATTTTAATTGTCAATGTATTAATAAATATAACCCTCCTAAACAAAAACTAAACATTCAACATAATTTTCATAAAGCATTTTAAATTCCAATATATTGATAGCTATAACCCAGAATTAGCAAAAGTTCAATAATTTTTAAGTGTGAAGGGTTCCTGAGACCAAAAAGTTTGTGAATCAATGGTCTAAACAAAGCAAACTCCCATTTACTATGCAGCAATTCAATCAAAATTAAGTCCATTCAAATGGAGATGGACTATTCTCACTGCTAGAAGCAAGATCTTGAATGTGGTCTCACTAAAGCACTAATTCTTAAACTGGAGTATATGGACACACACCCTCACTAACCAGCTGAGTGTTCTATGGATGGATTTCAGGAGGTCTCTGAAGTTGGATGGGGAAAAAATACATCTTTATTTTCACTAACCTCTAATTAAAATTTAACATTTCTTTCATTTATGGAAGTAGGCAATAAGTCAAAATAGCATTAAGCTTTTCCAGACTGTCTAAAGGACACACACATACACACACACACACACACACACACACACACATACACACACACACACACACACACAAAGGTTAAGAGCTCTTTCACTAAACTGATTGTCCTTTACTAGTGTTCCTATCTCCAGAAAGGCTTCAGTTACATTTGAATAAAAAAAAAAGCATAAACCATAAATTCCTAAAGAATAAGTGGCATAATAATGCCCTTGATTTATAACATCAAAGACTTCAAACTTTTTTAATGTATGATATGTTCTGTTAGCAATTATGTCGACCTTTCCAAACAAAAAGACATATAATGAGAGCACACATGTTTAGTAGCAGATTCTGGCTAAGAAACATGCTAGATTTCAGGGGAAAGGGTGATTAATGGGACCTCAGCTGAGCTAAAGCTGCATAGGTCTGTTGCTATGGCATTTTGACACCTCTTGACAGCAATTTGCTAGATGAACAAGAGAGAAGACAAATGAATACCAGAGAAAAGGCTTCTATGGAACACTAAGGATTGTTCCCAGAACAATTCTTGTGTGGTTTGGAAAGTCATGTTTGGAATAAATTTTTTCAATAAACTTAACACAAATGAAAGATTTTAAGGACAGAAAAGTACTTCAAACTTTATCTGGAAAACAATGAACTATGATAAGTAAGCAGCACAGACCAGGAACTAAGATATTGGACTTATTAATATCAGAAAGATATAGGTTCAAATCCTGTCTCTGATATTTACTAAGCTTTGTGATCATGGGCAATTCACCTACCTCTCTGAGTATAAGGTCATTCTCTAAGACTGTAAGTCATTGACAAGTTACAGTCTGTGTGGGTACAAGTAGTTCCCACGCTGATGAAATCACAGGCCCTTGACACATTTATGTAACTATGGTATTTGTTTCCATAGCTATGAAGCCTTACCTGGTTTCTATTTTTCAAATAGTCTTTCATCATTACTGTCTCCACAGATCTTTCAGGCTCAGTACTGTGAGTCTATAACACAGGAACAATAATAAAAGATAATCACTTTAGTGAGACCACATTTCAATTAGTTCTATTAGCAGTGGGCATTATTCACCTTAAGTCAGATGTAGACACTAGTTTCTTCGAGCTTTGATTGTATTAAAGAACACATAAAATTGAGGTCCAAAATGTAGGCTTCCATGAGAGTGTGGAAGACTTTATATGAAAAGTAAAAAATTAAAATGTATTAATTTTACAATATGTAGGCACTGGTAATTTTGTGCAAAGGAATGATATACTCAGATAAATGCATAAGGAAGATTACGCAAAATATGAAAGATATGAAAGATGGGCTGAAAAAAGGAGAAAGTATAGAAGCAAGATGACTTATCAGGAGTATATTCCAATAATCCATATAGATAATTATAAAAGTCAAATAGAATAGAGGTGAAAAAAGATTTAAAAGATATTGTATAGATCGAATTGACAAGACTTGGTCATTGATTATACATGAAAGCAAGAAAAATGGAAGAAAGATACCCTAAAATTTTAAACATAGGAAACTAAATGATGTTGTCAAAAACATAAATGGTAAAGTGAGGAACAGGATACAAAGAACAGGATACAAAGATGAAGATAATTAGCTTAACTCTATACATGTTTGAGTGAACTGTTTCACATCCAAACGCAGTCCTGTGTATAGGTCTGGAATTCTCACTATAGAGACAATAGTTGAAGCTGTTGGGTCAAGGGACCAGAAATCTTGAAATGAGTGCAGACTAGAATTAGTGTGATGGAGGGAGGGAGTGGCAGAGGTAGAAGGATAAGAGGCTGTTGTTGGAAAATAGAACGTCAAAGTTCCAGATAATTGGAAATGAACAATTCTGAGAGATGGTGAGGGCACCAAGTTTGAACACGCCAGTGCATGACTGCACTAAAGTGGAAAAGAAGGTCCTTGAAACTGAGATAGTTGAGGAATTGTAATTGTGTGGTCAAAGTGTTAGAGGGGTCAATGAAATGAATACAATAAAGTCCTTAAGAACTATGACAGGAGACTAGTTGGAGAAGAAAATCATGAACTAAGCATTAGTTATTTAGTAGTTTGGAAGAGTAACCTGAAGGTCAGTAGATTCCAAAAGGGAAAAAAAGAATTATATTAACAGATGGCAAGAATTTCAAAACTGAAGAGATTGTATGCTTTGTTCATACAAATTCCCTACTATTTATTGAATTACATTTAATTGGAAAATGGTGACATGGTGGTAGAGCAACTGAAATTGGCACTGGAAAACAGGTAACATGCAATACTTCTTGGCTCTGTAAGACAGGGAAAGTGGGAGAAAGAATGGCCTCTAATAGAAGAAAATGTGGGATCCTCCAGATAGATCAAGGTTTCAACTGAAGTGAGTAGGTGGCTATAACTGAAATGTTATTTACTGACTCAACATTAGCCCAAAAGGAAAGATTTTAATGGAGAGTTCATATTTATAGATGAATGTCTGAGGTGGGACTTGATCTGAAATCTCCCTGACTCCAGATCCAGAACACGACCCCTTACTTCACTAGCTTCCTTCTAGCATTTACTTTCCAGGGTTCTTGTGAGGAGCAAATGAGATAATATTTATGAAGTGCTCAGGTTAGTGCTTCAGACACAGAAGACACTTGATAAATGCTTGTTTCTTTCCTTCTTTCCTTGCCTTTTTCCTTCCTTCTCTCTTTCCTTCTTTTCCTTCCCCTACTCTTCCTTCTTTCATCCTTTCACAATATGTCTCACATAAGCCTTTTTTCCTGTTGTCTTTATATTTCTTTTGTTTTAATTTTATTTTAGTTTGCATCATTCATTTCCACAAGATTTTGAGTTACATATTTTCTCCCCCTCTTT
>JAQQSU010016085.1:0-11022 GCA_028627135.1 Pseudochirops cupreus
AATGATTTACAAAACTTAGATGTTTGAAGGCCTGCTCTGGCCTTTGCATCCTCTTTGTTAATGCCTTTAAAAATGTTAATTGACTTCCCAAAGACCTAATGAATGCCCCCAGACTCTTGGAGCCTAGAAAACAGAAATTTTGATTTTATCTGAGTATTACTTCCAAGATGTAGTAGACTATTGTAACGATAAAACTATGATAATATCCCAGGATGTGAAAAACTAAGTCTATTGATGAGAATGCTTGAATCTTTGTCCTTTGGATCTTTAAAAACCTTGTTCAAATCATCATTAAAGGGAGTTCATGGTTCTTCCTTGAACTACCCACATTCCACATTGTCTGGCTACTTTACTCTCTCTCTCTCTCCCTCTTTCTCTCTCTCTCTCTCTCTCTCTCTTTTCTCTTTATTACATCTCTGCTCACACTTGGGGCTGGTACCCAAGTGGCCCCTGGTATCAAAATTCCTGCATCAAAAGCTTCCAAGAAATATATGAATTGGTTACAGGTCATGGAGAAGCTCAAGAAGGATTTTGAAAATCAAGTAAGAGAAGTGAAGGAAAAATTTGGAAGAGAAATGAGAATGATGCGAGAAAATCATGAAAAGAGAGTCAACAGCCTGCTAAAGGAGACCCAAAAATACACTGAAGAAAATAACACCTTAAAAAATAGATTAACTCAAATGTCAAAAGAGGCCCAAAAAGCCGATGAGGAGAAGAATGCCTTAAAAAACTGAATCTGCCAGATGCAAAAGGAATTTCAAAAGCTCACTGAAGAGAATAATCCCTTCAAAATTAGATTGGAGCAAATGGTAGCTAATGACATTATCAGAAATCAAAATACCATAAAACAGATCCAAACAAAAGAAAAAATAGAAGGCAATGTGAAATATCTCATTGGAAAAACCACTGACCTGGAAAATAGATCCAGGAGAGATAATTTTAAAATTATTGGACTACCTGAAAGCCATGATCAGAAAAAGAGCCTAGAAATCATCCTTCAAGAAATTCTCAAGGAAAATTGCCCTGATATTCTAAAACCAGAGGGCAAAATAGAAATTGAAAGAATTCACTGATTGCCTCTTGAAAAAGATCCGAAAAAGAAAACTCCTAGGAATATTATAGTCAAATTCCAGAGTTCCCAAGTCAAGGAGAAAATATTACAAGTAGTTAGGAAGAAACAATTTGAGTATTGTGGAAACAATCAGGATAACACAAGATCTAACAGCTTCTACATTAAGGGATCAAAGGGCTTGGAATATGATATTCTGGAGGTCAAAGGAGCTAGGATTAAAACCAAGAATCACCTACCCAGTAAAACTGAGTATAATGCTTCAGGGGAAAATATGGTTGTTCAATGAAATAGAGGACTTGCAAGCATTCTTGATGAAAAACCCAGAGCTGAACAGAAAAGTTGACTTTCAAATACAAGAAGCAAGAGAAGCATGAGAAGGTAAACATGAAAAAGAAATCATAAGGAACTTATTAAAGTTGAACTATTTATATTCCTACATGGAAAAATGACAAGTATAACTCATGAGACTTTTTCTCAGTATGAGGATAGTTGAAGGGAATATATATGTATATATATGTATACATACATATATGTATGTATAGGAGGGTATATGTGTATAAAAATATACATGTGAGTGTGGGCATATGTGTGTACATGTATTCATAGACAGAGGGCACAGGATGAGTTGAATATGAAGGGATGATATCTAAAAAATAAAATTAAGAGGTGAGAGATGAATATATTGGGAGAAGGAGAAAGTGAGAGATAGAATAGGGTAAATTATCTCATATAAAAGACACAAGAGAAAACTGTTACAATGGAGAGGAAGAACAAGAAGGTGAAAGGGAATGGGTCAACCTTACATTGGATTTGGCTTATGGAGGGAATAACATACATGGTTAATTGGGTATCTTACCCTACAGGAAAGTAGGGGGGAAGAGGATAAGAGGGAAGATGATAGAAGGGAGGGCAGATTGGTTAGTAGTTAGAAGCACACAGGGTCAAAGTAGAAAATAGAATAAGTGGGGGGCAGGATAGGATGGAGGGAAATATGCTTAGTCTTTCACAATATAACTACTCTGGAAATGTTTTGCGTAACTACACATGTACAGCCTATAGTGAATTGCTCATCTTCCCAGTGGGAGTGGGTGAGGAGGGAAGAAGGGAAAAAATCTGAAAATCAAAGTTTTAAAAACAAATGTTAAAAAAAATTTTTTTTACATGCAACTGGGAAATAAGATATACAGGCACTGGGGTATAGAAATCCATCTTGCCCTACTAGAAAGTTGGGGGGAGGGGAGGGATAGGATATAAGAGAGAACAGATTGGGGGAAGGGGCACTCAGTAGGCTTGCTATATTGAGGTTGGGTTAGGGGAAAGATGGGGAGAAAATTTGTGACTCAAAATCTTGTGGAAATGAATGTTGAAAACTAAAAATAAATAAATAATATATTTGAAAATAAATAAATAAAATAAAATATGCAGAGAACTGAGTCAAATTTACAAGAATACAAGTCATTCCCCAATTGATAAATGGTCAAAGGATATGAATAGGCAGTTTTCAGAGGAAGAAATTAAAGATATCTATAATCATATGAAAAAATGCTCTAAATCACTACTAATTAGAGAAATTATAAAAATTGGCTGAGATGACAAAACAGGTGGGGTGGCTAGGTGGCACAGTGAAGAGAGAACCAGCCCTGGAATCAGGAGGACCTGAGTTCAAATCCAGCCTCAGACACTTAACACTTACTAGCTATGTGATCTTGGGCAAGTCGCTTAACTCCAATTGCTCTGCCTTCCCCCCTCCAAAAAAAAAAAGATGACAAAAAGAGGAAAATGATAAATGTTGAAGAAGATTTGGGAAAATTGGAACATGAATGCATTGTTGATGGAGCTATGAACTGATACAACCATTCTGGAGAGCAATTTGGACCTATGACCAAAGGGCTATAAATATGTGCACACCCTTTGACCCCACAATACCACTTCTAGGGCTGTATCCCAAAGAGATCATACAAGTGAAAGGAGGACCCATACGTACAAAAATATTTATAGCAGCTCTTTTTGTGGTAGCAAAGAATTGGCAATCAAGGGGATGCCCATCAATTGGGGAATGACTAAACAAGTTGTGGTATGTGAATGTAATGGAATACTATTGTGCTATAAGAAATGAGGAGCAGATGGATTGCATATTTACCTGGAGAGTCTTATATAAACTGATGCTGAGTGAGGGGAGCAGAACCAGGAGAATATTGTACACAATTACAGACACATCATATCTGTGATGACTAACTTTGATAGACTGGGCTCTTCTCAGCAATACAAGGTTATAAGACAACTCCAAAGGACTCATGATGGAAAAGGCTATCCACATCCAGAGAAAGAATTACAGAATCTGAATGCAGATTGAAACAAACTACTTGCTCTCTCTCTTTTTCATTTTGTTTTGTTTTGTTTCTTCTTCCTTGTTATTCATTCCATTGGTTATAATACTTCTTTACAACTCGACTAATGTTTAATGTGAATGTATATGTAGAACCTATATCGGATTACAAGTCACCATGGGGGGTGGGAGGGAAGAGTAGAGGGAGGGGGAGAAAATTTGGAATTCAAAAACTTGTGGAACTGAATGTTGTAAACTAAAAGTAAATAAATAATTTTTAAAAAGAGAGATGCGAGAGTTCCAGGGCAGAGTCAAGATGGTGGTGTAGAAGTAGGAGAACTCCGTGAGCTACCCCCATAACCTCCTCAAATACCTATAAAATATGACTGCAAACAAAAAGAGAGATGCAGTGGGAAAAGAGGAAAGACAGAGGTAAAATGAAGGAAATTTACACACATAAAAGAGGCAGTCAAGAAAGGCATTTAATAAAGGAGGAGGAAATGGTGGGGGATGGGAAGATGGGCAATGCTTAAACCTCATTCTCATCAGAATTCTCATCAGAATCAGTACAAAGAGGGGAAAACATGTACAAACACTCAGTTGGGTATGTAAACCTATCTTACCCACTAGGGAAATAGGAGGGGGAAAGGATAAAATATATGAGGAGGGATGATAAAAGTGAGGGTATATTAAGACAAACAGTGGTCAGAAGAAAAACTTTTGAGAAGGGATGGGATAAAAAGAAAGAAGGAGAAATAGAAGAAAAGAGGAGGGATAGGAAATACATGAAAAGCATAATTCTGAGTGTGAATGGGATAACCTCACTCATAAAATGGAAGCAGATAGCGGAGTGGATGAAAAACCAGAATCCAGCAGTACGTAATTTGACAAGACACAATTGGAACAGAAATACACACACAGATTTTAAAAAGAGGGCTGAAGTGGAATACATTATGCTTTAGCTGAAGTAAACAAGGCAGGGGTAGCAATCATGATTTCAGACAAAGCAAAAGCAAAAAAGGGACCTAATTAAAAGAGCTAATCAGAGAAACTACATTTTGCTAAAAGGTACCATAGACAATGAACCAATATCAAAAATTTTTACAGCAAGATTTTTTCTGATCTCATTTTCAAATATATAGGAAACTGAGTCAAATTTATAAAAATAAGAGTCATTCCCCAAACTGATAAGTAGTCAAAGGATTTGAACAAGCAGTTTTCAGAAAAAGTCAAAGCTATCTATAGTTATATGAAAAAATTGCTTGAAAGGCAAATTCAAACAACTCTGATCATATTTATCAGAAATGATAAGTGCTGGAGGGAACAAGGGAGAATAGGTATGCTAACACACTATCAGTAGAATAGTGAACCAGTCTAAACATGGAGAACAATTTGAAACTAGGCCCAAAGGGTTATAAAATTGTGCATTCCCTTCAATGCAACAATACCACTACTAGGTCCTACTCTAAAGAGATAAAAGGAAAAGGAAATATATGTACAAAAATATTTATAGCAGCTCTTTTTGTAGAGGCAAAGAATTATAAATTGAGAGGATGCCCATCAATTGGGGAACGGCTGAACAAGTTGTGGCATATGATTGTGATGGAATACTATTGTGCTTTAAAAAATGATGGGTGGTTTCAGAAAAGAAGAGTAAGACCTATAGGAAATGATATAAAGTGAAGTGTGAAGAACTGGGAGAACAGTAATAGCAATGTTGTAAAGATGACTGATTGTGAAAGACTTGGCTACTCTATTCAATACAATGATCTAAGACAATCCCAAAGTACTCATAATGAAAAAATGCCATCTACCTCCAGAAAGAGAACTAATGAACTTTGAGTGAAAATTAAAGTGTAATTTTCTAACTTTATTTTTCTCTTTTTTTTTGTGATATAGAAATATGTTTTGTATAATTTCACATGCATAATTTTTATCATTTGCTTGCTTTTCTCAGTGGGTAGAAGAGGAGTGGGAGTACCTGAGTTCAAATCCAGCCTGAGACACTTACTAGCTGTGTGACCCTGGGCAAGTTGTTTAATCTTAATTGCCTTAAAAACAGAGAAGGAGGGAGGGAGGCAGAAAGCCAGGGAGAGAGAGAGAGAGAAAGAGAAAGAGAGAGAGAGAGAGAGAGAGAGAGAGAGAGAGAGAGAGAGAGAGAGAGAGAGAAATGGGAAAGATTTGGAAGAGGAGAAGGTTTGGGGACAAAGGTAATGAGTTTAGTTTTAATATGTTGATTGGAAATGTCCGATTGTCCAATGATACCACTGCTAGACTTTTTAGCATTAATATAGCGCTTTGTAAAGCAAAGTGCTTTAAAAATAATATCTTATTTCATGGTTTTTTTTAGTAACGATGACAACAATAGCTAGCATTAACACTGGGTTTTACAGTTTTTAAAGCACTTTATGTATGTTATCTTATTTAATCTTCACAACCACCCTTCAAGGTAGGTGCTATTATTATCTCCTTTTTACAGATGAAGAAACTGAGGCAGGCAGAGGTTAAGTGGCTTGCCAAGGGTCACACAGCTAGTAAGTGTCTGAAGTCAGATTGAAACTCAGGTAGGTCTACCTGACTATCCACTGCACTACCTACATAATATAGTCCCTTTTGTATCACAATAACCCTGGGTCCTAAAATCACCTTTTGATATATGAGGTAGATGAAGATCAAAAAGACTTGCCCTTTGATCATACTACTAATAAATGTCAGAGGTAAGATCTGGACCTAAATCTCCAGCACTGAACTTGACATCAGCACTGAACTTGACCTCAAGCCTCACTCTTTCCTAGATTCCACACAGGCTCAGGAACTGTTTCAGAAACAATGATTAGACTAATTTGACTGGAGTGGAGGTTTTGTTTTGTTTTTTAACAAGGAAGTGTTGAGTAAGAAATTAGAGTGATGGTTCTGAGCTATATCGAAAACGACCTTAAATGTTGGTTAAGTTGTTTTCATACCATGATTTTTCCCTTTTTTTCTATTTTCTTTCAGAGGAAGCTAGGAAACAGTGAATAGAGCTCTGGGCTGGACAAGAAGACCTGAGTTCAAATCCAGACTCAGACACTTGCTAGCTATGTGACCCTGGGCAAGTCCCTTTCTCTGTTTGCCTCAGTTTCCTCAATTGTAAAAAGGAGGAAATAATAGCACCTAGCTCACAAGGTTGTCATCAGGATCAAATGAGATAATATCCATAAAAGCTTAGCACGGTGCCTAGAACATAGTAGGTGCCATATAAATGTTTGTTCCCTTCCCTTTCACCTTGTTGGTTTATTCCATTCTACAGTGTTGCTAAGTGATCAACACAGAATTCTTGACTATTAACTGGCTTTACTGCTACATGGGGTATATGTGAAACTAATCGGTTACTGCCCAATGACTAAGCCACAAAATATTTGCCAGCGATGTATGGCAGCTGTAACTGCCATATTTGCGAAAGTATTTTCTGTCTTTAAAAATCTTTGCTTCAAGGAGACGGATGAAAAGAAAACGGCTGTTGATAGTATTTTTCACAAAGAAAAAATCATAATACTCGGCTATCAGTTGAAGAATAAAACTCTGACCCCTGAGAAGAGAGCTCAAGCTGCCTTTAGAATGGGTCTGTTGGCTTTCACAGGTACTGACTAAAAAATCTTATTCTGAAACATTCGTTCTCATTTTTCTTTACCAACATATTCCAGCACACGTGGTCAAATGACTCTGAAAATCTTTTGTCAAATATAGTCTAACATGGGGCTGTCTCAAAGTTAGTTTCATAAGATTCATGGTATGTGATATAAATTGTTAATGGGCCACACGATGTTAAAAAGGCATCATTATTTTAAAGTCGGGTTTGGGTATATTGTAGTAATGATTTTGGTTATACAGTTATCTTTTCCACATTGTGACTTTCCCCATCAAGGATCTGATATCATCATGGGTTGGCATAATAAACTAAATGGGAATTTGGGGAGAGTTTTGCAGAAGCCACAGACAGAACTCAAAGTTTAGAAATTCAGAAATGCATAAAATATATGTATGGTATTATATAATATCAACATATTTTATCTTTTAATACCAAAAATATATACAATTTCTTCTTTGGTACTACAGGAGGGCCAAAGAAATTTTACACAGAATTTCCAGATCGCAGGAGCACCACTCCCCTAACTCTTGAGATGTGGAAGGGATAATAACTGTAATATGTAATAACTAATGACTCTGTTACTAAAGGTCATTAGTTGGGACAATGTTATTTGGGACTGGGCATTCATGTATCATAGCCCTATGCTTAAAATTCCATGAAGCAATGTAATTTTTTCTTTAAAAAACAAACAAACTTTTATGGTACAGTATATTGAAAATAATCCTTCAGTAAGAGCATGTAGTCATCTTAAATTCCAACCTATGAAATTCAATATATTATCCTGGGAATGTATGATTTCACTGTAAGGAGGTATTTTATAGTCAATTCTTGACTTACCTAGTTCAAAGGCGGCAGGTAAAAGGACAACAAAGATGATATATGACTGTTTGGAAACTTGGCAACTCTGAGGAGAAGAATGGGGGAGAATATTTCTGTGATAGTCAAAGGGGAGGAAATAGTGACAATACTGTGACATAGGCCTTCTGACCAGAAGAAAAGGAAATGGATGATTTCTTTGTATACACCATAAAGTTAACTTGCAAGAGGGATATAACTGAAATGTAAGACATTGGTATGAGGTCTCTTTCCACTCAAACCAAAAAAGCTGCTAATTTTTTTTAACTTCTCTTGCTAATAACTTTGTCTTTCAGAAGGTAGAAAAAATAACGAAGAATGGCGGATGATTTATTCTGGACCTCATTCTGATCATTAACAAAGAACCAATTGACAAAGTAGATGTGGTTAAAACTTTGGGAGGATATCTTAGTGTAATGCTTTCACATTCAACTCTGGAATTACATATTATTCGAGTTCACTGTAGTGGTAATATGCAGCTAAGCATCCCCATCCAGTGCCTGTTCTAATAATAGACAAGGTGGCATAAAACAAATAGCGTTTAATTTCGACTAAAATCATTCTCAGCTTTCCATATACAAATGAAAACAAATTTTAACAGGTTCACTTGTTGATAGGGAAAGGTTTATGGACTCATTGCTTAAGAAATACCCAAAAAACTCCTACTGTCAGGTGAGAGAGGCTTCAAGCTTCACCCAGGACTTCTGCTGTACCCTATCTCCCATAAGCTGACTATGTTTTGCTGTTTTACAGCAAATGGAGAAGTTTTGAATACTGTGGATAAGTTCACTTACCTTGGCAGTATACTTTCTAGGGATGTACCCATTGATTATGAGGTTGACATGTGCATTGCCAGAGCTATCTCAGTGTTTGGGAGGCTCCCAAGGAAAGTGTAAGAGAGGAGAGGTATTAGACTGACTACCAAACTGAAAATCTACAGAAATTCCATGTTGCTGACCTCGTCGTTTAGTGCCTGTGAAACCTAGAGGATTTGAATTGTCTTAGGAAGATTCCGAAGATCACCTGGCAGGATAAGACACTAGTCACTGAAGTCCTTTCTTGAACTAAACTGACAAGCATTCAAATTCTACTGCAGAAGGCACATTTCCAATGGGTTGGCCACATTGTTTGAATGCCAAATGTATGCTCACCTAAAAGACTATTTTATGGAGAACTCACACAGGGCAAGCATTCACACGATGGTCAGAATCTCAAGGTCTCTCAAGGTCTCTCTTAAGAACTTTGGGATTGATTGTGTGGCATGGGAGACACTGGCACAGGACCATACCCTCATCAGAGAAGATGCTGTGTTCTGTGAGCAAAGCAGAATTAAATTAGCTCTAAAGAAACTTGAGATGCACAAAGGTAGAAAACCCTCTCCAAATGTTCGCATAGACTATTTGTGCCCACCCTGTGGCAGAGCACTCTGAGCTCCTATTGGTCTGATCAGTCATAATTGGACACATTGAAACTTGACTCCAATATAGCAGTGTCATTTGGTCCTCTTCCAGGATGGGGGACAACAACTAACCAACCATGTTTTATTGCTTTTTAGGTCCACTTCCTACAATTCTTTAATGTAGACCAGGTCCTTTCTTGCTGCTCCACATTCTGATGAAGTTTGGAGATTCTGCCACCCAACTATAGCAGTCAGCCTCTATAGCCACCATCCACTAAAATTCTGCTACTGCTTATTCCAGTGTTCTCCATAACTGCCATCCACTCCAGTTCCACCCTCCATCTCTAGAGCTGTCAATGTTGATGCAGTTGATCACTGCTGCTATTATTGCTCCAACAGAGAAGTGTCATTTTTTTATATGAATCAGGTCAACATGCCTGGGAGTTAACCAACACATTTAGTATCATATATCCAGAATTGGATATGGCCTTAGAGATCATTGGGTCCAACACCCTTATTTTGTAGGTGATAAAATTAAGGTCCAATGAGTTTGCCTAAGGTCACCCAAGTTCAAGTGACAGAGTTGGATAAGAAACTTGATCCTCTTACTCTAAATTCAGCACTTTTAACCTCTTCTATCATCATCATCATCACTGTTATTATTCAATAATAATAATAACTACCATTTGAATAGTGCCTACTATGTGCCAAGAATTGTGCTAAGTGCTTTACAAATATTATCTCATTTTATTCTTATGCCTCTGGGAGGTAGGTGCTATTATTGTCCCCTTTTTACAGTTAAGGAAACTAAAGCAAATAGAGGTTAAGTGATTTGCCCAAGGTCACATAGCTAATAAATGTTATCAATCACACTTGCAACTACACCTAAATGACACATCAGATTGGTAAAGATTGTCTTTTTTTTTTATGGAAACCCCTAGCATACAGCATACTGCCTAGCACATAGTAGGTTCTTGATAAATGTCTACTGATTTTTTCACACAAAGAACTAATTAGACCATGGTCAAAATCTTGATGATTTCACCCAAGTGAATTTCTTTCACATTTTCCTTGTTCCAGTTCATTGTGATCCATACTTCTTACCAAGTCTTTCTGAGATTGGGGATAATTACATGTACCTGTATTCATTTGCCTTTTCAGTTCCAATTATCCTCTATCTCCTTGTTCCAGTAGCTATAGTATCCTTCTATGTATGTTATCTTGAATTTTTAACGTGCCTTAATAAAGCACTAGAAACCCTGGAGGAAGAAGAACACAAGTAGTTAGCCTCTGTTAGTAATCCTGCCATCACAACGAAACTCTCACACATGAGGTGAGATGAGAGAAGAGAAGACGGGGTGGGATGGGACAGGACAGGATGAGATGAGATGCGATGAGACAGGGATGCCAAGAATGATCTGATCAACATCCTCTAGAATGTAAGAGAACAAATTTCAGAGATTTCAGAAGAAGGACAGGTAGGACCCAATGACCTGAGATTCTACAATAGCAGGATGGAAGGTTGCCAAAAATGATATTGTTACTAGACAGATGAATTCTGATAAGGAAGAAATATGTTTGTTGATTGATGCGTCTGCACAAGAAAAGCACTGATAAACTTAAAATAATTAAAAGACATGGACAGAAGATGAAATCATGAACAAAGATATATTCATCTGAAAATTAAAACCAAAACAAAGTAGGTCAATTTGGTGAAAATATTGTTTAAAAAATGTTAAGAG
>JAQQSU010016086.1:0-11021 GCA_028627135.1 Pseudochirops cupreus
CTCTGGAGAAAAGAGTTTTAGACAAGCGGAGGAGCCCCATCCATGCCTTTGGAAGGACAATAATTAAAAAGGACCGGCTTGGAACGTGGAGGAACTCTGTTTCATTCCCAACCATTTATTAACTATCCAGCATGACCCTGCAGAAGTCACGCAATCCATCCCAAACTCAGTTTCCTCATCTGTAAAAAGGGATTACTAGCTGTTGGATTAAGTGAGATTACTTTCGCCTGACCACCTGTGTGAGAGTAGACTGGACACCTACTCAAAAACACAGGTTTTGGAATCCAAAGACCTGGTTTATAATCCCACCTCCACTACCTACCACCTAGAGAGACCTTGTGCCAATCTCTCAGTCTTTTGGGATACCAGTTTGCTCATTGGTTAAAAGGAAGGAGGTTTGATTAGATGACTCCTGGTTCAGGACCCAGGATCCAGGCTTCTAAATGAATTTAATCTTAGAGAATTGCCAAGGGTATGATAGCTTAAGTGCCCAGGGTCACACAGTCTGTACACGTCAGAGGCCAGGCTTGAACTACATTGCCTTATCAAATCTTCTCTATTTGTCACAAGTTCTCAACCTGGAGTGTGTGAATACGGATGGGGAAAAATTTTACATCTTTATTTTGACTAGCCTCAAACTGGAATTTATCATTTCCTTCAATTATTTAAGAACATTATGCTGAAAGGGGGTGCAAAGTCTTCACCAGAGGGGTCCATGAGACAAAACACGTTAAGAGCCCCCATGACTGGTATGAAGCTTTACCCATATCCTCTTCCTTGAAAAGGGATAGCACTAAAAGCTATTATGTACTGATTGAAACCTGAGACCCAACAGGGTATTCATGCTGTAGGTGAAAAGATATTTACTAATGCCTCCTGGTTGCTTACCTGAATTGGTTCCCTGAAACACATTTCAAACTTGCCCACTAGGCCAAAGGAAATAGTTGATTGCAACTCCACCAATTAAAGAGGTTAGGTTATTATGACATACTTGTGTTAGGGTCACTATCTTTCCTCCACTTTAGACTTAAAATACTATGACCAGATGCTAGGAAGTCTCTCACCTGATTTATAGGAGCACCAAAGCAGGTGCAGAACAAAGAACCTACTAATTAAGCAGCTGCCCCAAGACTATGCCAGTTAGCCTGGGGGGACTTGTTTAATTTCATTAATTCACTAGCTACTACCTCATCTCCTCCAGTAATTGGTGTGCAGGGCCTGTCTCTACCCTCCTACACGGAAGGAAAACTCATTCTCATTTGAACTCAGTTTTATCCCCTTAGTTTAGACATTCTAGCTGTGCATTGTTCTTTATTAGTAATCTTGAAGAAGCATTATTTATAACGTTCTGGAAGGCTGCTCAATCCATATCCATTACCCATGCAAGTGTTTTGTATGGGGTTCACTAAGCTTGTGGCTGATGGGACTGAAATGCCAGCAGCCTTTGGATAGATAGTTCTGCTCTCCATAGCTGGGTCTGCCTCTCTGCTGAAGGGATTGAGCCAGGGAAAGGTCACAGCAAATCAGTCCGGGCCAAGCTTTGCATAAGCCTGAATAGGAACTAGTCAGTCATGGTAGTTCCCTTTTGTAAGAATGTTATTAAGGTTCACTGGAAAAAAGTCTTCCAAAATCTCACATTTAGAACTGGGTATTAGTCATAACATATACCATTCTTTGCTAGCGCAATAGAAGACATGTAATCATAAGGAGCATTTGACTTCCATTGGATGGGACCACCGGAGCATTTAAAAAACAAAACAAAACAAGATGAATGGAGCTGAGAATAAGAATTAGTATTTAATTCTATTTGAACTGATGGAAGAACCTTAGATTTTCCCATTATCTTTCCAATATTTTATTATTCCTGTGGGTCTAGTTTTTCAAAAAAATATTTCACATGGTGTACTTGTATCCTCAGATGTAAAAACTTGGACACAATCACAGGTGCTTTTAGGAATCTAGATTAAGAACTAAACACTGGGTCATCCTGGGTCGGTGAACCTGAGCTGCAATATAAGAAGAGGGCAAATGAGATAAAGAGGAAGGTAGAAAGGAAGACCCAGAAACACTCCTTGCTGCAGGTCTCAGGCTCAAGACTGTGAAGTGGGGGAATTTCGACTTGGGTAGCATCCCATGTCCCTTTTTTTAGCACCCCTCTCTCCTTTTTTAGCCCCTTGACCCCTCCCACTGTAACTCAGGTGTCCAGGGAGTACATTCTGCATCTTGGCTGACCTGTCTGTATACCTAATCCAGCCCCAGCCTTCTCCCAATGGTATCTTTCTACCTTTTTAATGCTGATCTTCAAGCCTGACTTTCTAAGGTTTCAGCTAGTTGATCTGATAAAATCAACTACTAAGGTATTAATAGGAAGTCAGGAGCATATTTGCATTGTAAAGGACACTGGAACCAATACATTGCCTCTATTTATTCTATCACCTATCCAATTCAATCAACAGTTATTGGACCATATCAGGGGACAGCTAGATGGCCCAGTGGAGAGAGCACATTTGAATTCAGGTCTTCCTGAGTCTAGCCCCCTTTGGGGCTAATCTAATGGGGGAGACAACATGCAATTATGTAAAAACAGGATAAACTGAAGATAATCTCAAAAGGATATGTACTAAGGTTGAGGAGGATCAGAAAAGGCTTTTTTGTAGAAGGCAGGACTTTAGTTGAAGAAAGCTAGGGCAGCTAGGGGGCAAAGTGGCCTAGACCTAGGAAGATCTTAATTCAAATCTAATCTCAGACACTTACTAGTTGTGTGACCCTGGGCAAGTCACTCCACCCTGTTTGCCTCAGTTTCCTCATCTGTAAAATGAGCTAGAGAAGGAAATGGCAAAGCACTCTAGTATTTTTGCCAAGAAAACCACAAATTCGGTCATGGAGAGTCAAACATGACTGAAAGGACTAAACAACTACAGGGAAAAGCTAAAGCCAATTCATACCAGCTCCTGAGAGCAAACTGGTTTCCTGTGTAAACCTATGTATTGTATGCATTTAAAAACATTTTTCTGAGAAAGGGCCTATAGGTTTGCTTATCGTGCCAAAAGGGTTCATTCCATATAAAAAAGGTTAATAATCCCTGACAGCAGTATGAAGAATGAATTCAAAAGGAAAGAAAGCCAAGCTAGGAAGCTATTGCAATAATGCTAGGCAGGAGGAAACCCCTGAAAACAGGGACTGTTTCTTATTTAAAAATTTTATCTTCCCTAGCATTTAGCAGAGTGCTTTGCATACAGTAGGTGTGTAGTAAATATTTGTTGAATGAATTTAGTTAATGAATGAAGTAGCAATGAGGGCTTGTTCAAGGGTGGTGATAATTGAATTCAAGACTTCTGAGTTAATGACAAATCAACTCAATTAAAGGTTACATATTCAGTCAACAAGTATTAGTGCTTTTATGTGCCTGGTACAGTGCTAAGCAGCTGGAGATACAGAGAAAAGCAAAAACAGCCCTTGGCCTCTAGAAGCTGACAGTATAAAGAGGGAGGTAAGCAGATTGTTGTTCAATCCTGTCTGACTCTTCCTGACCCCATTTGAGATTTTCTTGGCAATACCATTTCCTTCTCCAGCTCATTTTACAGATGAGGAAACTGAGGCAGAGTTAAGTGACTTGCCCAGGGTCACACAGCTAGTAAGTGGCTGAGGCCAGATTTGAACTCAGCAAGATGAGTCGGCACTCTATCCACTGCAGCGCCACCTAACTGCCATATATATATATATACATATATATAATATACATGCAAATGTACCTCTCTCTCTCTCTCTCTCTCTCTCTCTCTCTCTCTCTCTCTCTCTCCCCATGTGTGTTTCTGTAATATGTGCTTAGAGATAAATGAACCTATGGGAGTTGGTGACATAGTACAGGATGAAAAGAGAAAAGGGCCCAGGGTAGAGCTTTAGGGAACACTCACAATTAGAGGACATGACATGAACGAAAAACCAGCAAAGGGGATTGAGGAGGAACAGCAGCCATGTAGAAGGAGGTTCAGGAAAAAGCAATGGTCATGAAAGCCCAGAGAAGAGAGAGTATCCAGGAGGAGAGGGTGATGGACAACATGAAGTGTTTCAGAGTAGTCAAGGATGAGAATTGAGAAAAAAGCTATAGATTTGGCCATTAAGAGATGAGTGGTAATTTTAGAACTGTCCATTGCAGTTGATTGAGGAGGTCAAAAGCCAGATTGCTGACTGTTTAGGAGAGAGAGAAGACATAGTTGTGGCTCCAAGTGTAGGAGGCTTTTCCAAGACCTTCTGAGGAGGAGAGTTAGAATGAGAGGTAGTGGGAATCATAGTGCTATCATGTTCTTGTATCACTGTGCTAAGGCACTAGGGATACAAGGATACTGACAGCACAGATTTCAAGGACTTTACAATCTAACAGAGAGGTGACAAGGTACATAAATGATATAAGGGAAAAATGTGGAAGACACACAAAGGTGAGAAGAAATAAGAAAAGGAATTTGAGGAGAGGCAGGGATCAAATAAGAGGAGAAAAAAGTGGAATAAGAGCCAAAGAGAGAAAGTTTATTAAAGAAAGTAGTACCAACTACTACCAGCATTGTCTAGAAGTTAGAGATTGGGTCAACGAGGATGATGCTTGAAAAGGGGAACACTAAGTTTGGTGGCATGAAGGACATTGGGGAACTGGTAAAGAACAATTTTAGTCAAGTAGTGGAGGTAAAAGACAAATTGCAACATGAGAATTATTGGTGAAGAAGAGAAAGAAATGAAAAGAATGTGAACACTACTTCTTCCCCTCCCAAATCTTCGGTTTCCTCGCTAAAGGAAACTTTTAGTGATGAAACCCCCTCTTCCAATGCATATTGATCCATGCTGTACAATATTCAGCTTTCATGAGTTGCCTAGAGGCATGGACTTGTCTAGAATCACACAGCCAGTATGGGTCAGAAGTGAAAGTTGAACCTAGTTCTTCATGACTCTCTATCCACCATGGCATGCTTCCTCTACAGGTTACTTTTTCAAGAAATTTGGCCAAGAAAGGAAAGGGATGGGATCCAGAACACAAGTAGAGGTAATGGCTCCATAAATAAAGGGGTTTGGATTAAATCAGGAGGACTTAACCTGGGGTTCATGAACCCCAAAATATACATTTTGATAACGATTTCAGTGCAATTGATTTCATTTGCAGCCTTTCATATTCTATTTTGTATGTTTAAGAACACTCTTCTGAAGAGTCCGTAGGCTTTACCAGTCTACCAAATGGTCCATCATGCACAAAAGGGTCCCCATGAATTAGGTGATGTTTTAGGTGAACTGCAAATGTAAGACATAATAGAGGGAGCAGTCTGAGAGGTGAGAGAGACGTTTCAAGGTTCTGTGGAACTGGACTATGTGTGAAGCATCCTCAAGTAAATCCCCTTACCTCTTGGAGCTTGCAACTAGTATGGAGATGAATAAAAAAATACAATAAAAAACAAATATGAAAACTAACAATTATTGCTTATTAAAAGGACAGATTTTTTTTTCCTAGTGTAATTAGAAAAGGTTTCATGGAGTTTAGAATTTTATGCAAGCAGAAACAAGAGAATAATTTATATAGGACCAATGATTAGCAGTTTCATGTACAACCCCCCCCCCCCAAATCCATTACAAACATGTACAGACAATTGTATCCACATTGGCCATGTCTCAAAATACATGCCTTGATAAGGCTCCATCTTGAGTTTGTGTCCTCTGTGTTAGGAGGTGGGTAACTTACTTCATCATTAGTCCTCTGGAATGTTGATTAGTCACTGCATTAAGAGTTCTTAAGTCTTTCTAAGCTATTCTTTAAAATATTATTACTGTATAAATTATTCTCTTGATTCTGCTCACTTCATTCAGTCTTTCCTAGTGTGTCTGAAACCTTCTCTTTTGTCATTTGCAATTATATTGTTACATTAATATGCCATAATTTGATCAAGTGTTTCCCAACTGATGGGCATACTGTTTCTAATTCTTTGCTGCAACAAAAGAGCTGCTCTAAATATTGCTGTATGTTTAGGTCTTTTTCTTCTTTCTTTGATCCCTTTGGGTTATAGGACCTTGGAACACCCTAATTCAGTCTCTAGTCCTGGGTGATGGTTGGTTGCCCGGACCATTTCTTGTGTATTGCTTCTCTCAGAACTAGAACCAACATTGAGACTTAGTTGACTGTAATGAGGCTCATGCATCCCTCAGCAGTCTTCAGCTACTATTTCATTTAGTATCAATGAAACCCAAATGTTAAATCAACTATGTATGGGACTCTCTGTTACAGAAAAATCCCATTCTAGACTTATGGAAGGAGTCTAATTTTAATAGGGAGAGGCTGTGGAAGGGAAGACATTTCAGGAAGAGTGGTGAAGTGAGGTAAAAGATAGCATATGTTCTATAGATGGTGTGTAGTTCAATTTCAATGGAACATAGCGTAGTATGGGGAGTGATGTATGGGAATAATAGGGAGTAGTATGAATAGGCTTGAAAGGGAGGTTGAAGCCAAGTGGTAGAGGATCTTGCCTACCAGTCTAAGGATCTTCCGTTTTATTCAGTAGACAATGGAGAGATATTAAAGTTTTATAAGTAGTACAAAGATATGATTAGCACTGTGCATTAGTAAATTAACTGGACAGTGATGTTTAGGATGGATTGGAAGGGGAAAAGACTGAAGGTGGGGAAGTTGATAAGATTGCTATGATTCTTCAGGTAAGAGGTAAATAGGAACAATTGGAACTAGAATTCCAATGATAATCTCAGCCCCTTGATTCCCCAACCCATCAATCATGATCTCAATACATTTCCTATTCTATTTCTAAGCCCATATGCTGTTGCTATCATCACTCACTTCCCCCACCTCCAACTCCCAAAAAACAAAGAGGGGGAAATTTGAGAAACTCTGTTTTAACTTGAAGAAATAACTCTGATAATAGGAAAGGAGAAAGGGGGGCAGTGTTCTATTTTGGTACCACTCACATTCTAGCACCCAACTGGCTGCCTATCTACTTGGCTCAATAGGACAAGAAGCAGAAATTTGGATTCTCAGAGCACTGTAGTATCTCTTGTGAAAAGGCAAATGTTGAACAAAACATTTGCCACTAGTGTGGGTGGAAGTGCTGTTTTTGTGGTTCAAAGATGGCAAGGCTTGTTATGAATGTTGTAGTTTAAACTGTTAAATCAAATAAGATGGTAAGTATTTTCTTGCCAAAAAGGGAAGATGCAATTAATGTTCCATGTTAAAGTTGGGGATTTAAGATAAACTGTCAGATTTTCCCTCTTCTATCTTGGTGAGCTCTACAAAGCTGCAGAGAGGAAATCTTTCTTATAGGAGGGAGAGATGGATTTTCCCATCTCTGAAAATCATACAAAGTATATAACTTTTTGGGTTTGTGATACCTAGACCTCCAACCTTGGGAGATTGAGTTGGTTATTAATGTACTAATGTTAATACCATATGAAAACATCCCATCAATATCAAGAAAAGGCAAGCAAGAAATACAAGAATAATAAATTAAAAAATGAATTAAAAGAATAGGGTACGACTAGCTGGGATGGATATGCCTTGTGGGATCATTTTCATAAATAAGAGGATTAGAAAGGAGAAAAAAAGCAGTGGAGTGATAATTAGACCCTGGATCAAGTTAGTATGAATAAATAAATTCATAGAATTTTAGAGCTGGAAGGGACCTTGGAGATCATATAATCCAACCCCATCATTTACAGATACAAACCTTAAGGCCCAAAGAGGTTAAATAACTAAACCTAGTAATATAGCTTATTACGGTTGAAGAAGAGTTGAATAATTAACTTGGAGCCTAGATTAGAATTCAAGTCTCCTGGCTGCCACTCTGGGGTTTTTTTCACTCCCCTGTGCTAGACTTACTGTACATAAATACAAAATAAAAATGAAAATGCGATGGAACCTATGGCCTGTTTTAGGATCAGAGTCAGTACCTGTCTGGGTGACAACAAAAGAATTATATTTAGCCAAAGTCATAGTTGTTGACTGGGATTTCACTATGGTGATAGTGATCATTGAAAAATTGCCACTGGGTCAGACAACAAGGCCCAAGGCCCCCTGAAGGCTCCTCCTTCTTCCCTCAATGTATATCAACATTACGGTCACAAAGAAAGCTGGTGCAACCTTGGGTTGCACTGAGAATCACAGTGTCTAGAAATACAGAGATTATAGTTCTACTCTGCTCTGGCCATACCTCTGGAGGATTGTTTTCAATCTGGGGAACCACATTTTAAGAAGAATTTGACAAGCAGGAGAATGTCCAGAGGAGAAAAACCAGGATGGCCAGAGGTCCCAGAGCTCATGTCTCATGAGGACTCCACCAGTTTTGAACAAAGAAAACTTAGGGCATGGTAGCTCTTTTAAAGTATATGAAGGGCTTCCATGTGGAAAATGGATGACTTGATATACTAAATTCTAAAAAATTAGAGCTATCTGAAAGTGAAACAGGCCACATCAGGTTATATCAGGTGGATTCCCTCTCCTTCAGTCTCTTCAAGCAGGGGTTGGAGGACCACTTGTCAGATATATTATAGAGAGGATTTCTGTTCTGGTATAGGTTGGATTCTGAAAGGAGTCCCTTCCAACTCTGAAAACTCTGCTCCTGTGTTTTAACTTAAAGAATATCTCCTAACCCAATTAGTAACCTGATTTGACATAGAATAGGGATTTTTTTAAACGCTAAATCTTCCCTATTTTGCCCAGCCTGGAAATACAGGGACTAGTCATGGACCCTATCCAAGAACTGACCTGCTACATTTCTGACCTGGGTTGGTTTGCCCTTACTTGGGCAACCTGGTGACCTACTCCCTGCATCCAGGGGGTTCCTCATTCCATCTAAGTGCAGACAACCCAATTGATTTAGCCCTCTGCAGCTCAGAATTCTGCCAGCCTCAGCCTCCCTGGTAGATGGGATTACGGATATGTGCTACCATGCCCTGTAAGAAGAGTTCTTAATCTGTGGTCCATGGATTCCTAGGGATATTTGGACATATTTCAGGGGGTCCATAAACTTGAAAATTATATATTTATTTTTGCTAGCTTCTAACTGAAATTTATTATTTCCTTCAATTATTTAAAAACATTATTTTAAGAAGGGGTACATAGGCTTCACTAGACTGCCAGAGGGGATCGTGAAATAAAAAAGATTAAGCACCTCTGACTTAGACAAAATTATAGGTTGGGTTTATTTTAGGGTCTTTCTCACTCTCTGATGTTGTCTTCATTCTAGCCTTCCTCATTAGTTTTAATAGATTTCCCAAAGCCAAGAAAGCATGGCTCCCCTTGTCACCTGAGCACTAGCCCTAAAGATTTTCCGACTTCCCTTTGTGCTCCTGGCCTGCACACAGTGCTGTTAGATATCTAATGGCTTCACCCATCTCCTGATCTGAGTGGGATGGCTCTGTATGATTCCAAAAGATTTCCACTGATTATACGACAGCAAGGAAATGTTTTGGCAGGAACCCGTTTGGGCATTAAAATGCTGAAGCCCATATGTTGCTGTTAATTCCCTGCCAAAATGATGTTGTTTTTGTTTAAGTTAGCAAGAGTATAAATTTGAAATCCAGAATTAAGAGACTTTAGCTTAGGGATACTTGGAAGTCACAGAAACATGCCAATAGGAGTGAGTCCTGAAAAGAGCATTGAAAATGATGAATTCATTCAACAAACATTTTAATTACTTCCTATGTGTGAGGTGATGAGTAAGACTCATTCTCTCAAGGAATATAGAATCTAGCAGAGAATTTGGTTGTATCCAGGCAAGTATAATACCAGGTAGAATGGAACAAGAGAGGTATAAAGTAGGCATACATAGCAAGGGACTGGTGGTGATGCCCCTCCGTGGGAGAGAGCATTTTCATCCACTATTCCTGAGGGAAGGGAAAAAGTCCACGGGAATCCTCTCCCAAGTTGTGCTGGCTTCCCTAGTCCAAGCTCTCTATGCATACCTTTGGTTATAAACAAAGGATTGTTGTTGTTTAATCCTGTCCCATGCTTTGTGATTCCATTTGGAGTTTTCTTAGGCAAAGATACTAGAGTGGTTCACCATTTTCTTCTCCAACTCATTTTACAGATGTGAAAACTTAAGTAAAATGGTATAAGTGCCTTGCCCAGGGTCACACAGCTAGCAAGTGTCTGAGGCCAGATTTGAATCCAGGAAGAGGAGTCTATCTGACTCCAGGGCAGGCACTCTATCCACTGTGCCTCCTACCTTCCCAGATAAAAGGTTATCATAGTACAGAGGAAGAAGAGGTTGCTTCCATGGTGAAGAGGAAACTTTAGAGAAGAGATGGCATTTGAGCTGAGCCTTGAAGGATGAGCAGAATTTCAATGGGCGGTGATGTGAGGAGGGACACACAGGTGTTAGCAGCACTGGTGACAAAGGTACAGAGACAGAAAAGCATAGGACATGTTTAGGGAATGGCAAATCCAATTTTGCGGGAGTTTAGAATTCATGGAGGGATGCAAGTTTGGAAAGATAGCTTGGAAGCAAGTTGTAAAGGGTCTTGAATGCTAAATAAATGAATTGGGATATGTAGCATCATGAGATGCCACTGAAGATTTTTGAGCAGTGAGTAAAGTGATCAGACCTATGGATTAGAAATATATATGACAACAGTGTGTTGAATTAGAGGGGAAAAAACACTAGAGGCAGCTCAAATGTAGGGCAAACTTCTTGAAGGCAGGGACTGTCTTTTGCTTCTTTTTGCACCCCCAGAGTTTAGCATTATGCCTAGCACATAGTAGGCACATAATTAATATTTTTGATTGATTTATTAAGAGAAAATAACACCTAAAGTAGGTGGTATCAGTCATAGAGGAAGAAAGAGAATTAAGAGAGAGAACAAAGTTTCAGGAAAGCAGGAAGGGTCAACAGCATCAAAGGCTTCAGAGGGACGGGTTCTTCTTGGCTAAGGAGAACCCTGTGTATGTTTGAGAAGAACAGACTAAGATGCAAGAAATGGAAAGAGAATGATTGATGAAAACCAATCATATAATCCTGGGATGGCAGGCAACTAAGGGGAAA
>JAQQSU010016087.1:0-11021 GCA_028627135.1 Pseudochirops cupreus
GGCTTTTTGGGCCTCTTTTGCCATTTGAGTTAGTCTATTTTTTAAGGTGTTATTTTCTTCAGTCAGGTTGTTGACTCTCATCATGATTTTCTCGCATCATTCTCATTTGTCTTCCCATTTTTTCCTCCACTTCTCTTATTTGGTTTTCAAAATCCTTCTTAAGCTGATCTATGGCTAGTAGGAAGTTTTCATGTTTCTTGGAAGCTTTTGGTGTGGGAGTTCTGACTGTGTTGTTTTCCTCCCGTTCCATGCTTTGATCCTTTTTGTCCCCAAAAAAGTAATCTAAATTTGGATTGCTGAGCTTTCTTTGCTTCCCTTGCCTGCTCATGTTGCCAGTCAGTTACTTGACTTTTGGGCTCAGTAGAACTCTGCTTTCAGAGGGGAGAGCTCTGTCCCAAATTGCTGGGGTTTTAACAGCTGCCAGAGCTATTAGGACACTGTCTCTACAACCCCCACCAGCTTTGGCTTACTGGTCATGCACCTCAGGACTACCACCCAAGACAGTGATCCCAATCCAGGCAGCTCAAGGCAAGAGCACTTAGCCTCTAAATGATCACTTGACCCTCCTGCAATCTTCAGGCCACAAGCTTCTGAAGTAGCTATGTGGAGGCAGCTGCAGAACTGCCAATTCAGACTGCTTCTACCTCTGGAGGCAAGGGCCAGACCCTCTCCCCCAAGGTTAGCTGAGTTCCACTGATCTTTTCCCTTTGTCCTTGGCTCTTGTGGGTTGGTAATTCTGGAAACTGCCACAGCTGCTGGTGATCTGCTCTCCTGAAAGCTCCAGGTGTGGCTTCTCCTAGATGGTCTGGGGCTAAAACCCCATGGGACTGGGCTCTGCTCCCAGCGCACTGCAATGAGCCCTTTCCATCTGTCTGCTGGGCTGCCTTCAATGGGAGCCTTGTTTCTCTGCCATTTTATGAGTTCTAGAGCTCTAAAATTTGTTTAGAGTCATATTTTCTAGGTATTTGATGTGGTTATGGGGGGAGCTGAGGAGTTTTCCTGCTTCTATGCTACTATCTTGACTCTGCCCCCAAGAATGCAATTTCATATTCAATATTTTGAGAAGAGAATTTCACTAGCTTTCAACTTTTCTCACTGAAGTACTATTTACATCATGTGAACCAAACAAAAGTAGGGGAATATTGGACTAAACTTCACTTCTAGTTTTCGGGGCTTACTATATGCCAACTATTGACTACTAGAGTAAGCATAATAGAAGACAGTGTCTGCTCTCATGGAAGTGGGTGCTCTTTGGTAAGAGAAAATATGCCTTGGAAGAACTTAAAAATAACCACACAACACTTTGACAAGTAGCAAGCAAAGAATATAGTAAAACTCACATTATCCAGTTCTCTGACTTAGCAACTTTAACCTTTTATAACACAGGTGTTTATAAGGACAGCAGTGAGCCTGAAAGCAAGGGGGGGAAAGCATCTGAAAAAAGATAGCTATTACAGGATCCCTTCATTCACTTGACCTGTGGATCACAGGGAAGCAATTGGTTTTTGAGCTGGAGGGGAGCTTAGAAAGCATTTAGCGCTACCCCAAACTTGACAAAAGTCAAATAGGTAGTAAATGTCAGGGCCCCATTTTGAGTTAAATTCTTTTGATTTGAAATCCAGTGTAGGGTTTTCACTGTGATAAGCTGCCCTCCACAAGGAGGATGTAGTGCCACCATCAATATAGAGGCAGATTTAGAATTCTGGGTAAACTTTTTACATTATTCAACCACGTTGGTAGTTTGATTTATCTTTGAATTAGAGGAACAGCAAATCATTACCAGAGGGCACTTCAAAACCAGGAGGGTTGTTGCTCATCAAATATACAAAATAAAGGCAGAAATTTGAATGGATAATTTTGGTGATAAGCAATAGGGCAACACCAATGAGATGTATACTTTTACTGGATCACCATCCCTTTGTTTGCATGAGTGACCAAAGCCTCTTAGAAGTTTCTAGCCCTTAGCCAGATAGTTGTCTGGGACCAAAGACTGGGATTCAACGCCTCACATAAGGAGTTCAAAAGACAGATTAAAGGCTTGTGGGCTGTATGTTTTGTGTGCTAAAAGATTTGTGGCTTCTAAAGGCAGAGATTTCTCTTACAGAGGGAAAATATTTCCTCACTAAAATTACCATATTCTAAGTGTGTGAAAGATTGTGCCTATCTCCCCTAAAAGAGAGGAAGAGGTTTAATGCTCTGGGCACTAAGCAAAGAGCCAGAAGGTAGAACCCACTCTTAGGCAAATAATGTAGTGACTCAGTGGAGGATTCCAGCCAAAGCCAGAAACCTGCAGCAAAGAGCTTCTCTGCAACCACTTATCTAAAAAAGCATAGCCCCATGGGAACCATGAGACCAGGAGAATCCTCCCTCAAACACATCAGTGGTCAATGCCCTGCAGAGGCTATATGTCATGCCCACACATGTTTCAGTATTTCTATAAAAGAGGAATGAAAATAACATCATCAAACTCAGAATACTGTTATAAAGAGATCTCTACAAAGTACTTGTAATGATTCTTTTAAACATAGATAAAGGTGTCATATAGCAGTTATACAAAGGGATTGTCTTGAAATATGCTTATCAGGTATTGACCATCTCCAAATGTAGTCCTTTTCAAAATATAAAAAGACAGACATGCTTTTGAGACTTGTGATTGCCAGCTAGAGAGAGGATAATGCTCAATCAGTAGCCACAAAAATGGAGTTATAGTTTGCTTTGTAATTAAATTTGCATTGACCTGTTACAGAATATCTAAGCAGTGAATGAAAAGTCCAGGCCCAGGTCCAGGACTGTCCATGATAGTGTCATGGTATGCTTTAATTTAGACCACCACAGTGAATGCATCTTGGAAATTCAGTAAATGTCAGCTGTAAATGACTTTTGATTATCTTCAGGAAGATTAGCTACTCTTTTGGTTATTTGTGGGAAACATTAATCCCAGGCCAATTTTTCCTGAGATCCAGAGCCTTATCTGCTGAATATGTGCTTGGAGAATGAAAACTCATTTTAATCTTCATCTAAGCAAAGCATAATTAGAAAGCTCACTCTACTGTTGCTACTGAAAAAATCAAGTTATTAATCCCAAAGCCAGAGAAAAATAATTCTGCTTTAGAAGCACCCTAAGGTACCCTGGATGGTGTATCCATATTTGCTACTTAGATCACGGATCTTTTCTTTTTCAAAGCAAATACCCACTTGGAAACTGCAGAGCTCGGATCTCTTTGCTCATTCACTGCTCACCAATTAGTTTTCCCAAAGTATTAGAAAAGGTGCCAATCCACAATTCCAAATAAAGAAATTTGGCATTTTCATGGTTAAAGACACATAACTATTTTGTCTAATAGGAAAAGTTACTTAATGTACTAGAGCAAGCCCTTGTAATCTGATCTTTAGCATCCCAGACCAAGCTTCTAAATTTGAAGAATTCTTGAAGACTGAACACAGTTCCGGGGCTTTCTTTGGTGTTGGGACTTAGGCTTGACCAAGGTAGAATGATGTGAAAAGAACACAGGACTTGTAGTCAGGAGACCTGGGTTTGAATCCTAGCCTTGATATTTCTGGGTGACTTTGAAAAAATCACTTGACCTCTCTGTGATTCAGTTTCCTAAAACTGTAAAATTGGATAATAATACTTAGGCTAACAACCTTAGGATGGAATTTTATTTTCGTCTCTCAAGAAGGCAAAGTCATTCTCCAGAGAAAGAGAGGCACTTATTCATTTATTCAACAAACACTTAGTAAGTACCCATAGTCATTGAGTAATGCAGTATGCTGAGTTCTGAGGACAAAAAATTAAATGAGATATTGTGCTTGCCCTCAAAGAGCTGACAATGCAGTGTATCCAGGTACATATAGAACAAATTTGATTTAAAATGAATAAGAAAACTACAAAGGGCTCTGAGATTTGAGGACAGGATGATTACCACTAATTGGAAAGACCAGTGGAGACTTCATAGAGGAGGAGACATCTCTGCTGGTCCTCTAAGGTAGAAACAATTTCGGTAATGTGTCAGTGGGGTGGGGTTCTAGGTATAAGGAATGGCATGGGTAGCAGCTCAGGGGCTGCCAGACATGCAACTTGTGGAAGAAAGGGTAAATAGCCCAATTTTTCTGGAGTCCAAAGGAGGTCATGAAATGTGATTGTGTGAAATAAGGCTAGAAACAGAAGAATCTTTGGTTAACTTAATTTTCTGACATGTTTTTCCATTCTTCAAAAGATCCATGACCACAGTAGGGTCTGTCCTTCCTTAATCAATACAGATCCCAAGCCCTTATCAACAAAAACTTGTAAACTACCTCATGACAAAATTCACAAATGAGTTGTGGATATAGTTTCAGGGCAAGTGGACTTTCCCTTTCATACTTCAAATCAAGCCATGGAGATAACTTCCTCGTCTTAGGTATTTCTAAGACAAGTCCTGCTCGGTGGTTCCATATTTTCCTTCCATTCATAAGATAAAATGTCCTTGGTTTGACTGAGTGGATCTCAGTCTTCTAATGAATAGTTTGATTATAGACATGTCCCATTTATCCTGTAGATAAAGAACACAGTTAAAAGCAAGACACTCAAATGATGTGCCTCACATTGCAAAAGACTTCTAAGGAGGGTTATTCTAAGGGCAGCTATAGTAAGCAAGAAAGAAAGAAATTTAAAGTGTATTTCGTCTGGCACTGTAAACTGACAGCATAACCTCTGCAAAAAGGTGAGAGTAATGTTTTCTCCAAGTCTCCTTGGTGCACTGAGCCCTTTTGTCTGGGGAAAGTTTGCAGGTCTTAAACGGCATCCTCTCAGACCCTGAATTTGCTTTGCCACAATATCAGGAGCAATATTCCTTTGCACATTAGTTGGCATGAAGGACAAGAAATTTGTAACAGACCTATATTTAGAGCTGTGCTTCTCAGGCCTTGGGCTTCAAGGTCAGGAGTACCAGCACAACTTGGACTCTTGTGGGGAACAGTCATCAATACTGGAATGAGTTTATGTGGGCACTGAGATCCCCTCTGGGGTGTTCCAATCTGTGGTTTATTAGGTACTAAGGAACACAGACTGAGATCTCTCCTCCCTGGCATGATACCATTGAACAGGCTCCTACGGCTTAGTTTACTGCACCACTTAACAGTTCTGACAAGGCAATGCAGGGCAAATGACACCAGGCAACAAAAGTCATACTTGAGTCACAGGGTGAGATAAGATCTCAAGCCATTCCCACTGTGTCTACCTCTCAAGGAATGTTACTCTGGGATGAGAATTGTGCTGGCTATTTCCCTCAAAGCCAATACTGAGAAAAGGAGATGTTTGGTAGGTAGTCATAGAAGACATCTGTAATGATGAGAGAGACAGACAGGGAGAGAGAGAGACAGAGACAGAGAGAGACAGAGAGAGACAGAGACAGAGAGAGACAGAGACAGAGAGAGATGGATTAACTCTACATAAGATATTGAAGTAGAAGGGAAAAAAAAGACCTAGGCTGGAGCCTTATTGGACCACTGACCGGCTGTGTAATTTCCAATAAATTACTTATCTCTCAGGACTTCAGTTTACTTAAACTAAGTCTCTGTGCCACAGTGCCATAGTTATTGATGTGTGCTTTGTTTTTTGGTGTATGTGTGTATGGCATAGACATCTTTGACAGTCTGTCAAAATCTGTGTATCCTTTCTCAGAATATGTGTGTGTATGGAATATATGTATATGTGCATGTATGCATATGTATATATGTATATATATATTTAGATTTTAGTAAAGAAATGGCCAAATTTCAGTTAAAGGTTAAAGAAAATAAAGATATATTTTTTTTTCATATCCGAGTTTATGAACTCCCTGAAATCTATCCAGGTAAAGCTATGGATTTGCAGTTAGGAAGACCTAACTTCAAATCTTACCTCAGATAACTGCTAGCTCCGTAACCCTGAATAAGTCACTTAACCTCTGTCTACCTCAGTTTCCTGATCTGTAAAATGAGTATTATAATAACAGCACCTACCTCTCAGGGTTCCTGTGAGGCTTAAATGGGATACTATCTGTAAAGAACTTTTCCATGAGATTGGAAATAGCCTCCTGAGGTTTTCAACAGAGTTACTGAAATTTTCTTTCTTTATTATTTTTTTCCTATATCAGAACTGCCTGTACACTTGATCCCTATTTCTTTTTCACTCTGATCCCTTCATCTTTTATCTCCCTTCATCTTTTATCCCCAAAGATCCTCACTGCTAAATTGACCAACACATTCCTAGTTCCACTTGTTCTCTGTAAAATGAAAGATTAGATCAATGGTTCTCCACAGTTAGGTCACAACACTGATTTACCACAAGTTCTGTTAAGTGTTCCATGAATTGTGTTGTACTTACATTTACAGTTGCATGTGCACATACAAATTTCTCCGCTTTCCCATGGTGTTGCCAGCTTGAATGCTCAATTTTCCATGATTCTTCATGGCAAAGAATACTGCTCTTCTGTGTGGGGGTAGGGAGGGGTGGAGTGGAAAGACCATTGATGCATATGCTGGTTTTTTTCAGATTATAACAATTTGTCTTTTTATTGAGCACCTTAAAAATTATGCCTTAACAGCAAACTTCTGAAGGGAATACAGGAGTTCCTTCCTCTGCTGTTTTTTGGTCTTCAGACTTTCTTCATGCTTATTAAGCCTACCACAGGTCTTCTTGGGCAGATGTTCCAGGGGCTTCTTGTGCTTATAGAATTTTCTGAGGTTCTCTTTCTGTGTCTGGTTGATGACAGTCAGAACTCGGGCAATAGATTTTCCAAGGACTGGAATCTTAGATAACTTGGATGCAGCTCCTCGAGTGACCTTGGCCACTCTCGATTGGGAAAGTTCCACCTTTAAATCATCTAACTGTTTGAGTAGCTCCTCCTTCTTCTTCCCACGAAGATCCCTGGCCTTGATTTTTGCCATGATCTCAGAGGAGACACACTGCCACCAGCACCGAGCTGAAAAAGAAACCATATGCTTTATAATGTGCCTCCCATTTCCAACACTCTAGGATTTTAGAGTTCTTTGTCCTACTCCTCTACAATAAATACCTTACATTCCAAGTCTCTTCCATTTATTACAACCCTCTGCCAACCAACATAATTCTCTCCCAAACTGTGCTGGGGTCTAGGGTCCACATTGTACCTGTGTCACAGGCTCCACTAACACAGTTATAGTTTTAGCAAGAACTATTTTTTATCCCCAAAGAGAAAAAAGGAAAAAAAAACCCAATAATCATCCCACTTGCTAACATACACTCTATTTTCAAAGTAGAATTTCCTTAAGTTCATTTTATATCACATTCAAATGCCACTGTGGCAGAAGACACAAATATTTACAAAGCCTTCCTAGTGCCACTGCTTTGCAACCTGCTAATCCCCCTTTCTAGAACACTCTCACTCCTCCCCCATCCTTTTACTGTAGTTCGCAAAAAGAACAAATATTTCTTGTACATTATATCTACACAAATCTAAGAGACATGATATACTCTTTAAAAATTTTGTAGTGGAAGACTTCCATTTTAATGAGGCAGAGATTAACTTGACCCTTTGCTGTGCCATTGAACCCTTCAAAATGGATTTCTCATTCTACTTAACCAGTTATGCTGCCATAATATAACATGCTGTTTAATTCCAATTTTGTAAAGAAGATAATATTCAATTAAATTCAACAAATATTGATTAAGCACCTACTATGGGCCAGGTACTGTGCTAAGTGCTGGGCATGATTCATTCCTTCAAATGGGGATAAAGGGATGAAAAATGACTTAGTCCTTGAGGGAACTTACCATCCAATAGATGGGATAAGACACCTATCCAAACTACTGCAAGGTAATTTATAATAGGCGTGTATTGAAGAGGTCCAAACAGAGTAATACAAAAGATTTAAAGTTAGAGAGAGCATTTCAGGAAAGACACAAGTACATGAGACAAATGAAAAAATTCTCTAGCACATTTGTATAATCAGCGAAATACTTACTGAAGTTGGTGGTGTTAATCAGCTGATCCAAGACTGAAGTCCACTGGGGGAAAAATCCTCATATGCATGAGTAAGACATTTAATGAAATTTGAATTCAAACTATTGGCCTAGGAATTGAGCTAATGAAGTGGAAACTAGGGAAAATATAAATCTTACTTAATTTTATCAACTGAAAAAAAATTTTAAAACCTTGGAAGAAAAGTGCCCATTGAAAACTATTGGTAAGTGACTAATTGACCCAGGTGCTACCCTGACAGTTATGGTAATAGGTGACTTAACTTTAAAATTTCTTCAGTTTTGTACTAATGTGGATCAAGTGGATGATAGATGAGGTACATTTTGCCAACTTTTACTTCAGTGGATTTCTCCTTTAGAAGCAAGATAGTATTTCTATCCTTCCATTCTTTAGGATATAGATAGATGCCCAAATGGCAAGATTATGATGTATTTGTCTCTGTGAATCCAGGGTCCAATCCTTGCCTAGAAACTTGCTGGATTAATTGTCAAGTAACAAATGAGTATCAGTTTCCTTGTTATTGAATGATCTAAGAATCTCTGACTCTTAGCTGTTTCATAGGGATGTTTGGAGCAATAGAAAGAAATAATAATGATCATGATGATAAGTACCATTTATCTCTTCATTGAACTATTGTATTCATATAATACCCCTTGCCAGCACTGCAATAGCTGTTTCCAATGCGAACTGGGAAGAAAGAATATTTACTACATCTAACTGAAATTGCCAGAGGGAATTGAAAGTAGAGAGAATGCAACTACCTGAATTGGATGTTAGCCAGGCCACCAGAATTAGTGCCTGCTCTCTGAGGAACAATGGGGACTCTTGCATGGTCCAAATATTTCAGTACAGCGGTACTGCCAATTTTGGACAGTTCAAAGATTTCATAGAATCCTTCAAAAAACCTCAGTTCTCTAGACCAACTCAAGCCACTAATGAGGCAATAGAGAGAAAGGTGATTGTAAGAAGTTCCTTTTGGCAAATGGCTATTTGTTGGCATAAAGTTAATTCTGGATTACTTACAATCTATCTCAAATCCTAGTTTCATGGCTTTGGATCTTTTGTGGTCTTTTGGGGGGTAATTTGGCTTAAATAGCATAGGCCATTAATTTAATTTTCACTTGGAAAGCTTGCTGTGGCCTCTGCTTTGGGAACATTAAAAATTGCTATTTACCCCCTTCCCTCAGAGAAGGGGACAGAAGCTGATAGGATGTGTATCAGAGGCATAGAATATTGTGATATGTAAAAACATCCTCACCTGCCTTGTTGCTATACACTCCAGACCCCTAGATATTGCCATATGATCTTCTAATGCATGCTACGGACCCTTCTTCCTTGTCATTTACTCTGTTGCAAGACCCTAAGGACCAGCAGGACATTCCATCTATTTTTCAATAGATTCCTACTTTATGTGTTATCTCCTCCATTTAGAATTTGAGAGCCTTAAGAACAGGGATTGTCTTTTCAAGAGTATCCCCAGCATTATCATGGTGCTTGCAGACAGTAAATAATTAATGCTTTTCATCTATTGATGCATTCATTCACTTCAACTTGTTTTACATTCCCTTTGTGCTATACACTTGATACAACATATGGCATAGGATTTTAGGACTTTAACATGTATCATTGTTCTCATATTCCTACAAAAACTTTAATCTCCTATTCTCTTGTCCTTTGGATTCATCATCATTTGGAGAATTAAAACTCTAGGTAATGTGTAACTTGATTTTCAAAGTCAGAATAATAAACTATGATTTGCTTTCTTTTCCCGCATTTCAATCCTTTATTCTCACCACCTATTCTTTTAGTTGTAATAGAGTCAATCTGAGGCTAGTTAGGAAGGATGAGACTTCAAGGGTCCAGGTCTCCAGGATCTTACCATATTGCATTTAAATAACCATAAATTTTAGAGTGAGAAAGAATCTTAGAAGTCTATTAGTTCAACTTCTCATCCAATGTGAGTCTCTTCAGTGGTATCTTTGATAACCAGTCATCTAAACTTTGCTTTGACATCTCCCCCTAGGTAAGGTGAGCCCAATACCCCTATCGCTCCCTTGTGTCTCTCCTATCTCATTATTAGAAATCTCTAGGTTTTTTTTGAAAGTTATTTAAAACTCATTGGTCCTAGTTTGCTTCTTCTTCTTCTTTTTTTAAATTTTAAATAAATAAACTTATTTATTTTCTTGTTTACATCACTCATTTCCATGAGATTTTGAGTTACAAATTTTCTCTCCATCTTTCCCCTACCTACCACCTCAAAACAGCCATCCCATTGTATAGCCCCTCCTCTGGTCTGCTCTCTCCTATATCCTCCCCCATTGCCCCTCTGACTTTCCGGTAGGGCAGGATAATCTCCCTACCCCAGTGCCTGTATATCTTAATTCCAAGTTGCATGTAGTTAATAATAATAATAATAATAATAATAATAATGATTTTATATATATATATATACACACATACATACATATATACACATATATATTTTTAACATTTGATTATAGAACTTTAAATTCTAGATTCTTTCCCTTCCTCCCTCGTCACCCACCCCCATTGGAAGGACAAGCAATTCAATACAGGCTGTACATGTGTAACTACGCAAAACATCTGCACAGTGGACATATTATGAGAGACTGATTATATGTCCCTCCTTCCTATCCCTCCCCTCCTTGTTCTATTCTCTACTCTGTCCCTGTCCCTTTACAGAAGTGTGTGTTTCCAGCAATCTTCCCCCCCCACCCTGCCATCCCCTCCATCATCCCACCTCTCATCCCCATCCCCCTACTTTCCTGTGTGGCAACATACCCAGTTTAGAGTTTATGTCATTCCTTCCCTAAGTCAAATTCAATGAGAGTAAAGTTGACCCTTTGCTTTTTGCCTTCCTATTCTTCCCCTCCATTGTAACAATTATCCCTTGCCTCTTCTATATGAAATGATTAACCCCATTCTGTCTCTCCCTGTCTCCTCTCATTCTAATCCTCTCCCACCTCAGAATTTCACCTTTTAAAGTATCATCCCTTCTTATTCAAATGATCCTGTGCT
>JAQQSU010016088.1:0-11021 GCA_028627135.1 Pseudochirops cupreus
TAATTAAATCCACAGTTGCTGATGAGATCACCAATGAAGTATTATAAAGGATGAAGAGATGAGGGTCCAGGACAGAAACCTGAAGGACATCTATGGTTAGAGATTGTGATCTGGATGAGGATTTAGCAAAAAAGACAGAGGAGTAGTCAGATAGGTAGGAGTAGAACCTGGAGAGACTGGTATCCCAAAAACACAGAGGGAAGAAAGTATCAAGGAGGAGAGAGAGATAGTGTCAAATAGAGAAGTCAAAGAGGAGGAGGACAGAGAAAGAGCCACTGGATTTGGCAACTAAGAGATCACTGATAACTTTGGAGAGAGCAGTTTCAATGGAAAAAAGATCAATGAAATAAGCAAGATCAAATGTATGACCATATTCAAAGGAATAATGGGTTATAAGGGAAGAGAGAAAGAAGAGAAAGGGGAGGCACCTATTGTAGAAGTGTTTTTTTTTTAAAGAATTTAGCTACAAAGAGCAGAAGGGATATAAGACAATAGGAGAGATGGAAGCATCAAATGGGGGTTGTTTCAGGATGAGGGAGACATGGGTAGTGTGTATTTGTAGCCAATACGGAATGAGTACACAGGATAGATTATAAATAAGTGGAAAGAGTGGGGATAACAGAAGGGACAATCTGTTGGAGATAGAATGGAATGGGATCACTTTAATAAGTAGAAGGGTTAGCCTTGGTCGGGAGTAAATCCACTTCATCATGTGAAAGAGGTGAAGGGGTGAAGGAGAAGAGAGTACCAGAAGACACCTAAGACATAGGAGATGAGGAAGAGGGGAGAAAAGTAAATTCACATGGTGTATGGACTCAATTTTTTTTTCTGTAAAATATGAAGCAAGGGTCTTAGCTGAAAGAGACAGGAGAGCAAGACCCAAGAGAGATCTGAAGAGGTATGAAAAGGTTTGGAAGAATCATTGTAGAGAGTGGGACAGTAAGTTCATACAAAGATAGGGTAAGATTTCCTAGCAGCAGAAGACTCAGATGAGGTTATATAATATAAATTTGTAGTGGGCACAATCAGAAAAGTTACATAATTTTCTCCATCTCTGTGTAAGAGTGAAGATATCCAGTGGTGAGAGTGATCCAAGTCTGAGGCCTGGATGGGTAAACAGGTGATATGACCAGGGGGCTAGGGATTTAAGAAAGGAAGAAAATGTGGAGCTGAACTGGTTCACTTAGGCATTCAGCTCACTGAATTGGTTCATTGAGGAAAAGAGGAGAGAGTGGTTAGTACAGGCACAGGGCCTGGGAGAGAACTGAGAAGTCAAGGGATTGGAGTTCATAGTGTGGACAGAGTAGAATATTATAAAGAAAGACAGAGGAAGAGGTGAAAAACCAATCAAATTTAGCTGGATAGGGAGATTTCAGAATTCTTGAACATGGAAGTGGTACATCTGTGGCTGATGGCAAGATCAAGGACATGACCATATTTATGTATGGCTGAGGTAGGTAGTAGCTCCTGGGAAGTGAGTAGACTGAGGAACTGAGTGGTTGGGATGTTTGAGAGAGCATCAACATGTCTGCTAAAGTCTCCTAGTATGAGGACAGGAGTTGGGAAGAAGAGAAAAATTGTTAGCCAGGTGCCAAACTGTAGCAGACCAGACTTTTATGCCCCCCCTCTTCTATGAGGCAGATACACATAAAGAATATAATCTTGTTGGGTGGATGCTTTCACTGGTTCTATGAATATCTAAAGTAGTTTCCAGCAGTCAATTAGCAAATGATTCCCTGCTTTGTTTGTGTCTCTGGGAAAGGTCCGGAGGAAGAAGTCTCATTGAATAATTAGCCTTGGGCTGGGGTAGGGAGTGGTCAGGACTAAAGAAGGGTCCTCCTGGCATTTCAATTTACCCAGAGTCTCTGCTATAAGGTATATAAACCCTGTGATTTTCTTGTACTATGGCTCTGTATGAAATGGCTCTGAAATAAATAGACTATCGAATACTTCCCCATCTCCCTCTCTCTTTCTCTCTCTTTCTCTCTCTCTCTCTCTCTCTCTCTCTTTTCATTCAGCTAGTTGCTGAGCCACATACTGTGCTGGTTGCAGCACCAAACTCACTGAGTAAAGAAGTGGGACTTGGGAGTCTGTACACAGTAGCTACCAGGATTTTTATTGAATGGTAGATAATAATAGCCATGAACCTCAAAGGAAAGAAGTTACTGAGTGATGGAGGCAGGGGGAGAATCTGGAAGTGGCAGTAGGAAGCAAGGAGTATTCTAACTCCCCTGCCTTGACTATTGAGCTGAGGAGAATGAGTGAAGGTTCAGCTAGTACTAGAAAGGGTGGCCAGGAACGAATATTATCTCAGGGGAGACAGGTTTCAGTAATATCTAGTATATGAAAGGGATGGGAGAGGGAAAGTATAAGGATGAAGAGAAGCTTGTTGCCTATGAAACAGGCATTCCAGAAAGCACAGTGGAAGGGCTGGGTGGTTTTTGTTTGAAACTTTAAGGTGGGAGGGTTGAGAAGGGTGATACTAAGGAACTGGGTGATGCAGGGTCAGGAATAGGATTTGTATGATGATCTACCAAAGTTCAAAATTGTTGAGATCTTAAGGGTATGACCAGGCATAAAAATGTTCATCACTGAGTGAAGAATGCCACTCTTACCAACGAAGGTTGGAGATTGGTCTGGAGTTAAGTGCAGACAATCAGATGGTCAACTGGGGAGGCTCTGCTTCACTCCTCCTCCTCCCTATGACAGGTGGAGATTATGCAGGAAAAGGACACAAGGAAAAGACAGGAAAGTTGAATCTGCAAAGCAGGAGAAAGAAGTCCTGCTCCCTACAAACTTTCCTCTTTCTCTTTCCTCTAGGCATAGGCACAAGAGATGAAAAGCCTGAAGTCAAAGGATAAGTTACTCTTTGTACTAAAGGTTCTCAACATCCTGATTGAGAGATCAAGCTGAAGTGGAAGTTGCCTTGCGCTGGTACACATTGCTTTGTGGCAGGGGGAAGCCCTGTGGGATTGATGGAAGGTGCCCAGCCCATTGTTGCCTTTCCTTGGGGGACAGCAAGAGATGGAAAGTACAAGGCACAGGACCATAGGCACTTTTGCCTCAACTTCTCACCTGAAGAGGCTGTCAAGGAGGTAGTTAACCGAAGTGGTAGACTCTTTGTATATAAGAAGTCTTTTGGACCAAATGGAAGACTAGCTTGTGAAACTGTTCCTTAGGAGATACACTGTGTTCAGGAGATGGAAGATACAAACAGCAAGGTCAGAAAACTTTTGGTTCTTCTTCTCACTTGAAGAGACTACTGAGCTCTTATTTCTTTCCCCAATTTTTCCTCTACCACTCTTATCTGATTTTAAAATCTTTTTTCTTTTTTTTTAAATAATTTTTTTTATTCCTTTTTGGAGAGGGGAAGGTAGGGCAATTGGGGTTAAGTGACTTGCCCAAGGTCACACAGCTAGGTGTTTTGGGTTTTTTTAAGTGTCTGACGCCAAATCTGAACTCAGGTCCTCCTGACTCTAGGGTTGGTGTTCTATTCACGGCACCACCTCGCTGTCCCTCTCTTTTTTTCTTTTGAAAAATCTCTTTACATCATCTAGGAATTCTTGTTGGGCATGTGTCCAGTCTGCAAATTTTTTTAATGCTTTGTGTATAGATATTTTCACACTGTTCTTCTGCGCTCATTCCCAGTCTTTTTCTTGACTTTGGACTTCATGTTACATTGGGCTCTGCTCACTTGTTGGGGGAGAGGAAGGAATATCTGGCCTGAATGTCTATCTTTTATGTACTTCTGCTGCTTTCACAGCTCAGTCTAGTGCCCTCTAAGTTGTTGGCTCTTTCAACGTGTTATGATCTGAGGAGAGATCTGTTCACTGTCTTCCTGTTCTATGCTCTGCAAGTTCCTCACCCAGTTTGGATCTGTGGGTTGAGCATCTGCAGGATTCAGTCACTGTAAGCCTCTGGAAGATTCTGCAGTTTCAGAGCTATTGACCTGCTGGCTCTCAATTCCTCTTAGTTGCCTGCCCTGTTTTATTATTCTGCAGGCTTATATTCAGGACCAAAAGTTAGAGCTGAGTCCCCATTCTGTTCCTGGATTCAGAGTCACACAGTTAGGTTTCTGAAACTTGTCTGTTGCTCCTTTCACAAGCAGAGCCCTTCCTCCCCAACCTAATCACTTTACCTCCCTGGATCTTAGTTTCATTATCTGTAAAAAGAGGGGATTAGATTATCTGATTTTTAAGTTCTATCAGTCCTAAGATATTAAGATATAGAATAAATTGAACATGATTCCACTACTGAATGGAATACTGAATGTAAATTTAACTTTTCTACATAAATAGCATGAGTCAATTCATAAAAGAAAAACTGACAAAGACAATATAAGGTAAAAGAAAGAAATCTAACAATATTAACAAAATTGTATAAAAATGTGATAATTCAAACAAAAATTAAACAGTAGTAGAGTCAAGATGATGGAATAAAGGCAGGAACTCACCTGAGCTCTCTCAAATTCTCCTGCAAACAACTTTAAAATAATGTCTCAAAACAAATTTGGAGTGCAGAACCAATATCAAAAGAACAGAATGAAACAATTTTCCAGTCCAAGACAATTTAGAAGGTTGGAAAAAAACATCTGTCTCACAAGGGTGAGAGTGGAAACACAGTCAAACTGAATTGGCAGCATAAGTTATCTTCCAGAGCTCTCAGTTCACAGACAATAAAGGGGTTAGACTACTCGTCTGAAGGAGATTACGGGGGTCCCTTTGCTCATACTCAATGCAGGACTCTGTTGCATTGCCTATACACAGTTCTAAAGAGAACAACTCCTTAAAAAGCAGAATTAACTACACAGAAAAAGATGTACAAAAATTCACTGCAGAAAAGAATTCCTTAAAAAATAGAACCGGCCAAATGGAAAAGCGGGTTCAAAAGTTTGCTGAAGAAAATACCTCTTTAAAAATCAGAATTGGGCAACAGGAAACTAATGGCTCCATGAGACATAAAGAAACAATGAAGCAAAAGCAAAGAGTGAAAAAAAAATAGAAGAAAATGTGAAATATCTTTCTGGAAAAACAACTGATCTGGAAAATAGATCAAGGAGAGATAATTTAAGAATTTCTAGGCTATCTGAAAGGCATTATAAAATAAATAGCTCAGATATCACATTTGATGAAATTATTAAGGAAAACTGTCTTGGTATTCTAGAAACAGAGGGTAAAACAGAAATTGATAGAATCCACCAATCACCTTCTAAAAGAGATCCCAAAATGAAAACTCCCAGGAATATTACAGCCAAATTCCAGAGCTCCCAGGTAAAGAAGAAAATATTACAAGCAGCCACAAAGAAAAAAAATTTAAATATCGTGGAACCACACTTGCTAACACAAGATTGAGCACCTTCTACATTAAAGGATCAGAGGGCTTAGAATATGATATTCTAGAGGGCAAAGGAGCTAATATTAGAACCAGGAATCACCTACCCAATAAAACTGAGTATAATCTTTCAGGGGAAAAATGAACACTTAATGAAATAAAGGACTTTCAAATATTCTTTTTTTTTGGAGGGGGGAGGGCAGGGCAATTGGGGTTAAGTGACTTGCCCAAGGTCACACAGCTAGTAAGTGTTAAGTGTCTGAGGCCAGATTTGAACTCAGGTCTTCCTGACTCCAGGGCCAGTACTCTATTCACTACGCCACCTAGCTGCCCCTACTTTCAAATACTTTTGATGGAAAGAACAGAGCTGAATAGAAAATTTGACTTTCAAATACAAGACTCAAGAGAAGCATATCAGAAGGTAAATAGGAAAGAAGAATCGTAAGAGATTCGGTAAGATTAAATTGTTTACATTCCTGCATGGGAAGATGATACTTCTAACTCCTAAGAACTTTATCATTATTAGGTAAGTTGGAAGGAGTATACACAGAGAGCATCAGTGTGAATTGACTATAATGGGATGATAGCTAAAAAAAAAAATTAAGGGGTGAGAAAGAGGGATACACTGGGAAAAGGGGGAAGGGAGAAGTACAGTGGGGTAAATTATCTCACATAAAAAAGGCACAGAAGAGTTTTTTCAGTGGAGGGGAAGATGGGAGGGTGGTAGATAATGCTTGAACCATGCTCTCATCAGAACTGGTTCAAAGAGGGAATAATATGCATACTCAATTAGGTATAGAAATCTCTATCATCTTACAGGGAATGGGACGGGAAGGGGATAAAAGAACGGTAGTGCTGATAGAAGGGAGGGAGGCCTGGGGAACATGGAGGTCAGAAGCAAAATACTTTGAAGGAAGGATAGAGTGGAAGGAAAGAGAAGGGGAGAGAGAGAGAGAGAGAGAGAGAGAGAGAGAGAGAGGAATAGGGAAAAACAGGATGGAGAAAAATACACAGTACCTGAAACTGTGATATATTTTAGAGCAAGTTTCTCTGATAAAGGCTTCATTTCTCAACTATATAAACAACTGAGTCACATTTATAAGAATGTAAGTCATTTCCCAATTGTAAATGGTCAAAGGATAGGAAGGCAGTTCTCAAATAAAGAGATGAAAGCTATCTATAGTCATATGAAAAAATGCTCTAAATAACTATTCATTAGAGAAGTGCAAATTGAAACAACTCTGAGGTACCATCATCTCATTCCTCACTGAATGGTTAAATATTACAGAAAAGGAAAATGACAAATGTTGGAAGGGATGTGTGAAAACTGAGACACTAATGCACTTTTGGTCTAGTTGTGAACTGATTCAGTCATTCTGAAAAGTAATTTGGAATTATGCCCAAAGTGTTGTAAAACCACGTATACCCTTTGACCAAGCAATACCACTATTAAGTACCCCAAAGAGATTTTTAGAAAAGGAAAAGGATACACACACACACACACACACGCACACATACATAAAACATACATATATATATATATATATATATATATATATATATATATACACATCAATAAACTATTTATAGCAATTCTTTTTGTGGTGGCACAGAACTAGAAATTGAAGGGATGCCCATCAATTAGGGAATGGCTGAACAGATTATGGTATATAATACTGAGGAAATTCTATTGTGGTATAAGAAATGACAAGAAACATGCTTTCAGAAAAACCTGGAAAAACTTACATGAGTTAATGCAAAGTAAAGTGAGCAGAACCAGGAGAACAGTGTACACAGTAATAGCAATACTGTGCAATGATCAACTGTGAATGACAGCTATTCTCAGCAATATGATGGTCCAAGAAAATTCCAGAAGACTTCTGATGAAAAATGCTATCCACCTCCAGAGAAAGAACTGATGGAGTATAAATGCATATTGAAGCAAACTTTTTTTTCCTTCCTTAATTTTTGTTGGGTTGGGTTTTTTTGAGTCTATTTGTTTTTTTACAACAAGACTATTATAAAAAATATACTTTGTATCACTGCACATATACAACCTATATCAAACTGCTTGCCATCTCAGGGAAGGTAGAGGTGAGGGACAGAAGGAAAGAATTTTGAACTCAAAATTTTAAAAAATGAATATTAAAATTGTTTTTACATCCAATTAGAAAAAAATAAAATCTTTAAAACAAAAAAAATTAACAAGACTGCACATTAACAACATTAACACCCTGAAATTACAAGATATTTGGAGAGAGATCATGTAAAGAATACTTTTTTCAAATACACAATGATATCACAAAAATTTATAACACAGGCACAAAGAAGCTCTTGTTAATACAAAATAATAATTTCTATGTACTACTTTTCAGACTATAATCAATAACATGATTTGAGAAACCAAAAATTTATAATGACAACATCTGGAGAATACAGGCAGGGAATACAGATAATTTCACAATTAACTCTCTGAAACAAATATGCATTATATGTGTTTAAGTTTAATATCCATCATTAAAATTTTCTCCATGATTTTTTAAGTGTAGACAATAAACAAAACAATGATTCAACCCCTGATTTGTAGCATTTGCCTATTTCCAAGGTATAAATGCTCACACTGAAAATTTAACAATTAGCTCTCTCAAATCAGTATGAACACACCCCTGACCATACAGTGGTTCTCAGGTAAATTTATAACAATGAATGCCTAATATATCATTGAATTACAAAACCATGAACAATTAGAGATGAACAAGAGATACATGACACATTTATCCAACAAAGCATTAGATAACCTTAATAATAATAATAATTGTAATTATAACAACAATAGCTAACTTCCAGGCACTGTTCTAAGCACTTTATAATTATTAACTCACTTGATCTTAACAACAACCCTGGGAAGTACTTGCTATTATTATATCCATTTTACCGATGAGGACACTGAGGTAAAGAGGTTCAGAGACTTTCCCACAGTCACATAGCTAGCAAATATCTGAGGCTGTATTAGAACTCAGGTTTTCTTGACTCAAAGCCTGGCCCTCTTATCTACTACACTACCAAATCTTCTGGCTTACTAAGTAAAGAAAGATATCAAAGTTAAGAATGTCAATACAGGCACATGAACTGAATAAAATGACTGTCCGTTAAAACTTTTTATTATTAAGCCTTTAAACAAAGAACAATAAAAGCAAAGTCAAAATAAAGAATACCTTATCATGTCCTGCATCTCCTCCTCTGACAATATCAGGTGCCATGTATTCTATAGTTCCACAAAAGGAATATGCTCTTTCAGTCTGGAAAAAAAGTCATCTCATTATATGCTAGCAAAATAGAACCAAAAATGCAACATGAAATGGTTAGGATTAGCCTTATACTTAGGTGAAACAGGCAATCACCTACATCAGTGGTGCCAAATTCAAATAGAAATGAGGCCATTAAACTTACCTAAAGATCCCATTGAGCTGATATTGACTTAGAAAACCATATATCAACATTATCTATGTTCTATTGTATTTTTATTTATTTAATAAAATGATTCCCAATGATATTTTAATCTAGTTTGATAAATAGCACTGGCGACCACTTATTGGACTTATGATACACATGTTAAAAGGAAGAGTTAGAAGGAAGTTAGAAGGAAGAAAGTTCATTTTCTCTAGCTCTCAAAAAAAAAAACAACTTAATCTTTGAAGGCCAAAACCTAGTCATTTCTTTGTGTGAGGGATAATTTATAGTGAAGTTTCCCCATTCTGAAAAATCAAATCTAGAATGGCTTCAGTATTCGCTAGGCCTAGGTTTAGGTCACCTGACCTTACAGCAATCTGGGACTTAGAGCAATGGAGACCCTCCCCCAGTGCCACCTCAGCACAAGATACGCCAAATAAGGTTAAGATTGCTTTTATTGGACACCCACATGTTTCTGGGTCCTTTGTCTCCCGAGTTTAGTTGTGGGCCAGCCTCCCTACCAATAAGAGTGAAGGCCAGATGGGGGGGTTGGATTTCTGCATTAGAAGATTATATAACCATGGGCTGGCTTCTACCTGTTGCTCTCTCCCTGCCACCATACGGGTGACAGGGGCAGAGTCCTTTCTCATGAGAAAGAATAAAGACCTTTTCTGTCCTCAAATTCAGATTCTGAACTCTTTCATCTCACACAGTTTGGAGGTTCCACCGAGATTTTTCGGACTCCTCTCTGGAGAGAGGAAGGGCTCCCCAGTCTTGACCAATAGGCAAAGGACATCCCACTGGCTTTTTCCAGTGACCTCTTGGTAAGGTGGGGGAGCAACTCCCCTCTGTGGAGAGTGAGGCCCGAGGGCGTCTGAACCTGAGAGCAGAAAATGCCTAAAGGGGGAACAAAGATTACTGAAAGTCATGTAACTCTGTGCACAGACCCAGGTAAGGAGAGGCCTGGGTGATTTGGTGGTGGGTGGGGTCAACTGAGTCTGGCCAGGAGTTGGGAAATTCGTGGACTAAGAGGTCAACCTGGTCAACTGAGTCTGGCCTGGAGTTAGGGAAATTAAGAGGCAAATTTCAGGGGGAGAATGCTGACGAGCGGCCCCTGATGAGGGCCCCTCAGAATTCATGCCTCAGCACCCCAAGCTCTAGATCAAGAGGTTGACTGCTTGTCCAGCCCGACCTTGGATCCAGAAGGAGGGAGCTAGCTGATGAGCCGTTTCACCTGCCTCTGGTAAAGGGAAATTCTCAGCTTTAACCCACAAGCTGTTAGGTAACTGGGAAGGAATGTTTCCTTCAACCCCCTCTGATAATCCCTTGGCAATAAATTTAGCAAAGCTGGTTGAGACTGTGTTTGTTCTGTATTTTCTTTTTGTTTGTGTGTGTGAAGTTAGTCTATTTGTGAAAGAGAGAAAATGTTTCCGTATTCAGATTAAAAAGCCTTGGGAAAGTTTAGAAATCTTCCTTCTCTGCCTAACTAAATTTAGAATGGGGAGAGAGAGAATTCAGATTTTTTAGCAGATAACAGGTAAGTGAAACTTTTTTTTATTTATCTGAAATGCCTGAGGCAGAAGTGGGAAGAAAGAGAAGCAAAAAGGCCTGATTATATTAGTTATGGTGGCGGAGCCACTGCCCCCCCCCCCCACCTTTAGAAGGTTGGAAGAGAGTGCTAGTGAATTTTTAGCTTGACTTCAAAACCAAGTTATGGGAAGTCAGAAGGGATAATGTCTATTCACCTTTCAGGCTCTATTGGAATTTAGTTCTAAAAATTCAAATAATCATTAAACTTCCCAGGCCCGCTTGGGAGGGAAGTTAAAAGATAACCACACCCAGCTTACTGGGTCTCAAACCCTTTGTCTATGAAGGAAGACAGGAATGGGGTGGGGGTGGGAGTGGAGCCTCCACTAAAGGTGAAATGGAGATCACACATGCATGTCTTCTGAAAGCCATATGTCTTCTGAAAGGCCACGTGTTGGCTTAAAGATATTTCTAAAGTTATAAAGTTGTAATTTCATTCCTGTGTAAGGGGGTTTGGAAATGCATTCACCTAAAGTTTTTAGTAGAATATAAGTTTTAAATATTTCTAAATTATGTAATTTGGAAATATTTATAAACTCTGATGTTAAAACAATTTTCTTATTCCTATTTAGAAGATGTTAAGTTATCTAAGGGTATGGTTTTGTATGTTAATTTGGATGTAGGTGAAATGTGTAATGTTTTGGAATTTATAG
>JAQQSU010016089.1:0-11021 GCA_028627135.1 Pseudochirops cupreus
TGCTCTCTGGCTTATCACTGTTCTCCCTGTAATGGGACAACCCAAACTGGACATCACCCTCCAGATGTGGTCTGACCAAGACGGAGCAGAGAGGTGGTATCAGCTAATTCCTGGACGCTGCGCCTCCCCCTCCCAGGCTTCCTTCAAGTCTCAGCTAATGAGCCACTTCTGCATGAACCCCCTCCCTGGCCTCTTTAATCATAGTGCCTTCCCTCTAGGTCTATTCCCAATTTGTGTGGTCCTTATCTTGTTTGTGCATAAAGGTTTGCATGGTGTTTTTTTAATTAGCGTGAACTCCTTGATTTTAATGCTATGCCCAGTCCCTGGGAGAGTAGATGCTTAAACGTTTACTGATTGATCATTGATTGAGAAGGAATTGTTTGCTTTTTTGCCTTTCTTTGTGTTCCAATTGCTTAGCACAGGTATTAGGACACAGTAGGAACTTAATAAATGGTAGCTGATTAATTGGTTAGTGTAGTCCGAGACCATATTGCAGTCTACTCCTATCTACTCCTACCCTTAGATTTTTTTTCTGGGAGTAAAGCAAAGATGACTGGGGCATTTGTACAGTGATTTCTGACTCTTTTGTGATCCCTTTTGAGATTTTCTTGGTAAAGATACTGAAGCGGTTTACCATTTCCTTTTCCAGATCATTTTTCAGATGAGGAAACTGAGGCAAACAGGGTTAAGTGACTTGGCCAGCTAGTAAGTGTCTGAGGCCAGATTTGAACTCATGAAGATTAGTCTGCTTGATTCCAAGCCCAGTGCTCTATCCACTATGCCACCTTGCTACCTATCTGCAGCATACTTGATGTATTAAGCACTCGGTTGTCAGATAGATTATCAAGGTCACAGAGAGCTCTTTCCAGAGCTGCAGGGGTTTTGCCCTCACAACCTCGTGTCTGGTCTGGGTGGCAAAGTGCCTGACAAGAAGTTGGAGAAGGAGGAAGTCAAGCATCATTGGGACCTTCCGGAAATAGTGGAGAAGGAGAAGCATTTACCAGCATCACCAACTGATGTTAACCCAGAGCTTTAGGTTTTTCCCTATATTGACATATCTCATTCAATGCTCACAAGTACCCTATGAGCAAGAATCATCACTCTCTTTACTTTAGAGATGAGGAAACAGACCCAGAGGTGTTAAGTGACTTGCCTTGGTTTACAAACCTACTAAGCATCTCAAGTGGAATCTAACTCTAAATTGTCTTTCTTTTCTTAAAAAAAGTTTTACTTTTCAATATTTTATTAATGTTTTTTTACATTATTAACTTCCTAATTATTATTCCGCTACTCCCCCCAATAAAATTCCCCTTTGTAACAAAAACCAATATAACCAAGCAACATGTCGTATAGCTCATTCTGTGCCTACAGTCCACCACCTCTCTGCCAAAGAGACTGCTTCAGTGTTAGTCCTCAGAAGTCAGCACTGGTTATGGCATCGATCAGACTATTGTTTTCTTTTACCTTATTATGGTCATAGTGTAAATAGGTTCCCTGTAACTACTGGTTAGTTTAAGCCCAGTGCTATATCCGTTATGCCATATCTCCTCCCAACACTAAGCTTAGATCCAGACATCTGGAAAAGAGAGAGGAGTTCTTGAATCCAGTCTCCTTAAAGAGAGAAAACAGAATTCCTGTTCTAAGAAGTATCATCAATTTGTAGATGATGTAAAGCTGGAAGAGATAATTAATACACATTATGATTGAGTCAAGATCCAAAAAATATCTTGTCAGCCTATAATATGGGGTCAAATCTAAGAAGATGAAATTTAATAGAGTAACCCCAAAATCTTACATTTGAATTCAAAATATCAACTTCAAGTGTTGAACAAGGGATAGGCATAGTTAGTAATTTATGTGAAAAAAAAAATCTGAGGACAAGAGTGGACCACAATGTCCACTTAAACTCATTAAGCAGTGATAAACTCCTTTTCTCTCTCTCTCTCTCTCTCTCTCTCTCTCTCTCTCTCTCTCTCTCTCTCTCTCTCTCTCTCTCTCTCTCCTTGTCTTTATTTGTTCTATGGATTGACTTTCTGGGAGGAATAGGGAGAGAGATATATAGTGGAAAATTATGATATAAAAACAAAGCCATCAATTAAAGCTTCTTTCAAAAAAGAAAATCATTACAAACTTGAACAATAGAATAGCCAGATGCTACTCAATAGTGAAATATGGTAAAAAAAAAAATGCTATTGTCTGACATGCTTTTGAAAAGGAGATGGGTATTTTTAAAGTGACGTTTTGAAAAGTCCCTTTTGAATTTGCTGGATCAAGTCCAACTATTAGGCTAAACATACCAGGATAGAGTAATTCATGAAAACTACTATCTTTATAAATATCATTAATAAATATTATGCATTTCCTTAAACATTTAAAAGATAATGTAAAAATATTTCAGGACTTGCATATACCAGTACATGCTATAGCCATTGAAATGACAAGGCCCATAAGAAGAAAAGTGAATCATCTAGGAATCCTCTTAAGAATGGGTGTCAAATACCAGTATGGCAAAAGCAACTTGAGAAAACCAATGAAGACCCAGGAAAAATACTGGAAGATTACATTAATATCTAGCCAATATGCAGAGCAGAAAGCACATGCGTCACTCAATTAAACAAACATTCAGAATGGAGAACAGAAGAGGAAAGTAAATCAGAAATTCTTGATCCCCTTACCCAACAGTTAAAAGTGAAAGCCAAACAGTTGGGGCAATTCAAAGAAGTGCAAAGAACAAAATAAACAATTTAATGTCCATCAGAAACAGCATCACAAAGATTAAGTAGCAAAAACCAAACAAACAAACAAAAACCAAAAACAGAGGAGAGAGATACTCCAAAGAAGGGGAACGTGGAAATGTTCTGGCTATCTATAGGATCACAATGAAGGCCAACACAATGAGAGTGAAAAGTGGATCCAACATGAAACAGAAAACTTTCATGTCAATTAATATAATGGATGACAACATGGTTACAGTAACAAAAAAAGATGACTGAAACCCTAATTTGTCTGTAAAACTAGAAGGTGATGATGGGTAGGAAGGTAAGACCTATGATTATTGACTTAAATATATCTCAGTGGCATATGAATTACTAGCAAAGCTCTTTATCAGCTTCATCACCAAAAAAAGCATGATTTCATCTTTCTTAACAGAAAATATAACTTATTTATTTTTAAACCATGAGAATACCAATGACTTCAAATATAGACCAGTTACATATTTGTGTATACCATGCAAGCATTCATGACTTGTAGTATTTTTTTTAAAAATCTCTATATACTTACAATTAAACAACATGTTGACCTAGAAGCCAAAAGAACAACATGATCAATATCATTGGTTATTAAACAAGTCACATGAAAGCACTGTGATACCTTTATATTTTATCTTAGAATATAATCTCTTTGAAAGTAGGGATCATCTTATTTGCTTGTATTTGTTTTCAGATGAAGTAAATGATTCTTTTTCTTCATATTAATAACCAATTATTAAATTAAGATTAAGGCTTTCTCTTCCTATTTCCTCATTCAGAAACCAGCCCCTGTAGATTATTCAGTCAGTTTCTGAAGGACATTGCTGATAGATGAGATTACCCAAATTCTTGGGGTACATGCTTTTCTATCTTGGGTGAGACCCTACCCAACTAGAAGATCTTATAAAAAGAATCCAGTCTAGGTGAGATCTTGCCATTAGGAAATAAGCCCCTGTCTTTGGAACCTTCTATTAGAATTTAGGGTGAACCACCTTATGAAGGGGAAAACCACCAGTGATCTGGGTAAAGATGAATTCTCTTGTCCAGATTGCTGAAGATGGGTGAATCTCATGAGTAGGTCACATTCTCAGCAGGAAGAGCTGAAGACTTTTTCTCACCTCCCTATTAATAGGTCTACCCCCTCATTGATTGTTAGTCAATTAGAGTTGATTTTCACCCTCAGGTAGACATTCAGTGTTCTGGGGAAGAGGGGAAATCTTTGGTTTATGAGAGAAAGCCACTAACCTCACTCTGTTTATTATTTGGTAGCCATAATTAATAAATTGGTTATTAATCACCCAGAAATGATGTCTCTTTGGACTTTTCATTTGTCACACTGCACTTAGAACGGTGCCTGGCATATAACTATGTAATAAATGTTTTGTCTTTCTGTCTCTCTCCTTCTATCCATCTATTCTACTCTTTCTTCATCTCTTGTCTCTATCCTCTCTTCATTTATCATCTATCTCTCTTTATCCATCCATCCATCCATCCATCCATCCATCCATCCATCCTATCTGTCTGTCTGTCTATCTATATCTGTCTATCTATCTGTCTGTCTGTCTAGCTAATCTCCCCTTCTCTGGAAGCTCCACATCTCCTCCTTGTGGAGTTCTCTGAAAGCTTCTCTTGCTTCATTTGTGCATGCTTCATAGACCTATATCATTATATAAGAGAGCTACATCATACATCCATTATAGAACTAAATTCTACCTTTTTCCCCATACATACATCAACTCTATACATCCATTATAGAACTAAATTCTACCCTTGTCCCATATATAATATCTTCTGGATTTGCTCCTTCCTCTGGATTCTTACAGTCACACACTTAATAATTCCTTAGTAATTTCCTAACTGGACATTGAAAGCTTGATCTCCCTGGTGAACTACAATCTACTTCTAATATAACTGAAGTTATTTTCTCCAGCTTCCCTCGGACCGTGCCACATCCCTGTTCAGAATTCTAGGGCAACTTCCTATTATCACTCAGCAATATAGAGCAGTGGAAAAAATGCTCAGTCTGAAGTCAGAGAACCTGAATTTGAATCCAGTGGTTTCTATAACAGCCTGTGTGATCTTGGGCAAATCATGTAACTTCTTTGCATCTTAATCTATAAAAAGAAATTGATTGCCCTTGATCTATAAAAGGGATGGCCTCAGAGGTCCCTTCCTACTCTGAATGTATGATCCCATGATCCTTTGGGAATCTTATATTATAGAAGAACATAAAAATCTATTGAATAAAAAAAGACCTCATTCCTGAATAGAAAAAGTTTAAAATAGTGAGTCTTCTTCAAAAGCCTTGATTAAACATTTTTCTGATGATTTCATTCCCTCATCTTGGCTTATTTCCCAGTTCATTATCTTCACTACATGGCAAATATTCTCAGAGACATCCTATCTTGCTCCTGTGTTTAAGTCATCTCCTATGGGAAAGAAACTAGGAATCGTGTCTTTCAATTCAACAAACATTTACTATTCCCTCTTATTTGGGATACAAAGCTACTTGTCCTCAAGAAGTTTACATTATACTGGGAATGATGTCACCTTTTCATTGATAAATGGATACAAGATAATCTAAGGAAGGAAAGAGAACTAATACTTGGCGGAAGGGACAGGATTGTGTGATAGAGGAAGGTTACACACAGCAGGTGATGCCTGAGCTGAGATCTGAGACATGTTACAGATTCCCAGCAGTGGATCTGAGGAAAGAAGAAATTACTGTGTTCTAGGTATAGGGTGATACCTTGAGTGAATGCAGGGAGGCAAGAAATGGAATCATTGGGAATTAGAACAGTTTGGGCATTTATTTATACCACTCTTAAAAATCAATAAACCACTCCAATGAGATTTTTCCTAACCATAGCTGACCTTCTACTACATGAAATGAACTTCCCTCTTGATTCTAATGTATGTGAATAAATTATTTAAATAGAACATTTGTTCCATTTTTGTTTATTTTGTCCAATTGACCTTTGCATGTTAATTTATGTCAATTTTGTACATTTGAAATCATAAACTCACAGAAGGCAAGAACAATTTAACTTACTTTGTATGATGATTTTAAGACACATACAACAAAAGTTCTTTGGGTGATGTTGCATGTCAATTTCTAAAGTTTCAAATGCAGGAGCAATAGCCGGATTTGTTTTTTAAAGAATTATAAGGAAGGAATCCACACTTAGGATGTAGGCATGTATAGGAAATGGGCAACAGGAAGAACCAGACATGATAGTGGTGTTGGCTTTGCTGTGCTTTCTGCCTCCTAATTTACATTGATCTAACAAATCATCAGGTTCCTGGAGGGTGAGAAGGGCAGGAGACTTTTGGGGTTTGGTATCTATAAGGAAGGATGGTGGCACTGCATTCAGAATAGCTCAATCTAGCATCTGGTGCAGGTTAAGAGAACAAAACAAAAATATCTAAGTCAGTAGAGAGGGAGACATTGAGAACAGTGATTTTAGGGAACCACAAGAGGCTGGCTGTGCCTCCTATAGTGAATTTTCCTACTTCTCCAGCTCTGGCTCAGACCTGGGAGATCCACTTGCCCACCTTTTCCCTAATCACCAGTTTCACCTGTTTATTCCTCAGGGTATAGATGAAAGGGTTGAGCATTGGGGTCACCACAGTGATGAGGAGGGCCACCACCTTGTTCAGGTTTTCTCCCTCATTGCCCTTACCTGCCCGGACATACATAAAGATGCAGCTGCCATAAAAAAGTGATACCACAATGATGTGGGAAGAACAAGTGGAAAAGGCTTTCTGCCTCTCCTTGGCTGAGGGGATGTGCAGGATTGTATAGAGGATGTGGCCATAACAGGGGGCAGTGACAGATAAGGTGCCCAGAAGACTGATATTGGCCACAACAAAGCCTATCAATTCCACTAGACTTGTATCTGCACATACTAGTTCAAGCAATGGGAAATTGTCACAAAAAAAGTGATTGATGACATTGGGGCCACAGAAAGGCTGCTGAAATGTGATGCTGCTAGGTACAATGATGAGAAGGAAACCTCCCACCCATGAGGACAGCACCAGCTGCACACAGACCCTTTTGTTCATGATGGTGGCATAATGTAAGGGGTTACAGATTGCCACATACCGATCAAAGGACATCACAGCCAGGAGGAGGAATTCTGTTGTTCCTAGGAAGAAGTACAGGAAACCCTGCAGGAAGCATCCCAGTAAGGAGATGGTCTTGTTCCCTGTTAGAATGTTGTTCAGCATCTTGGGAAAGATGACAGAAGTGAACCAGATCTCCAGAACAGCAAAGTTTCTGAGGAAGTAGTACATGGGGGTGTGAAGGCGATGATCCATCAGGGTGACGACAATGATGAGGAGGTTCCCTAGCAGTGTGATAAGGTAGGTCAGGAGGAGCCCCACAAAAATCAGCATTTGTAATTCACAGGCATCTGTGAGTCCCAGAAGAATGATCTCAGTGATAGTGGTGCTGTTCCTCATGTTCCATGTTGGGACCAGAGAAACAGGGCATCAACAAGAGAGGCTAAGAGGCTCTGGGATCACATTTGGTCTAGAATTGAAGAGAACAGGATAGGAAAGAAGTTTTTAAAGCTGAAGGATTCCATTATTTTTATGTGTAGTAATAATCCTCCACCTTACCTTTCACCTTTCCCATCTTCTAAACCTTTCATCGAGTTTGTAGAATGTGTGAATATTTTCTTGGATTGTGAACCCCGTGGGAATATCAGCATAGACTTGGGTAGTTAAGTGGAATAATATTAAGCTCAGTAATAACAGTTTGATGAGTGAAATTTTTTTAGGCAAAATTCTTACCAGTTCCCTTAGTTATAAGATCCTAATTTCCTAACCAAAACCAACTTTCTTTGGGGGGCATTTTGTTGTTGCGGTTGTTGTAGTAATAAGAAAGAGTATTTTCTCAACAACTTTTTTCTCCTTTCTTTTACATCAACCTGCTGAATTATTTTTTCTTGTTTTCTCAACCTCGAAGGTTATCTAGATTTTCAGTAGGAGTAAAATTTAGTCTCACTAGAATAAACTAAAGAGTGGTCAAATTAGTTAAGAAAGATCCTATACTGTATAAAGTACTTTGAAAGTGACAGAAATATACATTTATGATTATGAGGATCTGGGCTGGATTTAATTATGGCTGGAAACAGACCTTAGGTTCATAGAGGAACATGAGTTAAATGCAAGTCAACATCCTAGAGTTTTGAGGGGAAGGTGCTCAAGAGAGTGATCTGAGAAGAGTCCAGCAAGTCTTCAGTAGATGCTTTTTCATTCTTCACAATAGCAATAATGATGACATCTCAGCACTTTATATTGGGCCAGCAGACATGCCGAGTGCCAATTGATAAACTGTTTACTTCTTCCCATCTTACTCAGAAATCAAATTGATGAAATTAAAGTCATGAGAAAACAGCTTTGTGAGAGCTCACCTGACTGTGAAGGAGAGACTCAACATCCCAGGAATCCTTGGCATTCTTCCCTTTTTTCCAGGGCTCTGACTGACTGGAGGAGAGAAAGTCTAGCAGCTGTAGGGGATCGGGGGCTCAGTGGGCTGTTGTTGAAAGAGAGGGAATCCCTCTGTTCTCTCAGTATAAAAGTGTAGCTTTGGCTCCACGTAGAGTTGTGTGAGTGAAGTGTTCAGGCTGTGGAGGTCCCTCTGAGATGCCCTGCCTTGCCCCATCATGCCTTAGGTAATGTTTCATTCTGGGTCAGTGTGGTTCAATTAGATATGTAGGGACTGTAGTTTTCCTTCACTATGTAAAGATACTCATGAATTTTACATGAATCTGGTGCTGTCAGAATCTGCGGGTTATTCAGTTGTGTGTGACATGGCATATAGATAGGATTGAACAGCCTTGACAGAGCAATCCATACAAATTCCCTTGAGGATTAACAAATTTGCTAGAGTTTCCACTGTAATAATAGTGATAACTACCATTTATATAGTGCTTTAAAGTTTGCAAAAACACATTACAAATAGTGTTATATTTTATCCTCATAGCAATTCTCAGAGGGACATGTATAATTATTCTCATTTGACAGATGAGGAAAATGAATCAGACATAGATTAAATGACTTGCCCAGGGTCATACAGTGTCTGAAGTAGGATTTGAACTCAGGGCTTCCTGACTCCCAAGACAGACTGAATGCCTTATTAGACTCCAGTCTACAAGACAGATATTCTAAGGTCACTAGGTAACCCCTTTGTTACTCCCTACTCCCCTAAAAATGTGCATAAAATTCAAGTTATCTGTCACTGGGCAAATGCTCAGGTCACATCTTGCTCCTTCTATTGTTGATGAGATTAAACATTGTACTCAGAGGTTGGAGGAGACAGCTGATTCTCATCACCTGCTCCAGGAGTTAATATGTCATCTGTAGCACCTAAACGAGATCAGCTTGTGTCTTTTTCTCATAGCTAGATTTCCATTTCTAGCAACTCCAACCTCAGCTACATGTGTGGGCAGTTAAGTAAAATTACATGCCACAACTTCATAGCAAAGAAAATACAGTCTCTGGATCCCTCCTGTGAGCCAGGTCCATCATAGCATCATCCCCTGGTCCCTTCCTCTAAGTACCTTCTTGTGCTTCCAAAGAAGAAACTTTGTGTAGAAATGGACAGGGAGAGCAACCATGTTCATTATTCCTTCCCTCCTGGGTCACAGAGTGACTTTGGCTGCTGAAGGCTCATTTAGTTTATCCCTAGGTGGGCCCCTAGGGGATTGTTGATAAATGGCTCTTGTACATGTAAGGGTAAGGTGTGCACAAAGGGCTTGGTGTATGAGGTATTTGTGGAATAGGCAGTCTCTCTGTGGACAAGGACCAGTTCTGTAGTATTTGGGATGCTACTTGTTTCCATGGAAACACTAAAGTACACAAGCTATGTTTGACCCTTCCAGGGTTCTCTTTCCCTTGCTTAGCTGATGAGGCTGGGCTCCCCAGAGATTCATTATAACCCAGTGATAACAAGGACACCATCTTATCCCAAACCTCTTGGCTGTTACTTTTTCCCAACATTGGGACTAAAAATTTCCTCTTCTTGTTTTGGCCAAGACGTACAATTAGTTTTGAGAAATTTAACTGTACAGGTGTTACATTTGATAACTATTTGAGAGGTTTGAAGGAGGAAGATGGGCAGATGAGATTATGCCCAGGGTCTGGCCAGTACAGCCATAGTGGAGCCTGGTGGGGCCCAGAGATTGGGAGCTCAGTGCATGAGGGAAGTTAGTGCTGTACTGTTTCTGAGCCAGGAATAGAAGGAGGAGAATTTCACTTTTTCCCTCTTTCTAGATGACACGTCTGTATGATGATCCCAATGTGACCAATAGTCTCCAAATTCATTTATTTTACAAGTTTGCAATTTGATGTATAGTATTCAATCCCAAAAGTCTTATGCAACTAAAAATACCCTCCGACATTTGTAACAATGTGCCCAAGTTTTTCTAAAAGCAGGACAATTTTGCATTTGGCTCCCAGGCAATTTTATAGACTTCTACACTTAGACTATGTGAACTGAAAGTGATCTTGGAGATCTAATAATTTAATTGATTGTCTAATGCATTGCCCTTGTTCTTGAGATCATTTCTTCCTGTTCAAAGAGAAGATGTTCTGGACTCAAAGCTAGAGGAGGTGGGAATGATCATCCTTCCTCTACCAATCCTGACTCTTCCCCTTGTTGGCCGTATGACCTTGAGAAAGTCACTTCAGCTCTTGGGTCTTGTTCTTTTCACCTGTAAAGCAATGAACTCCATGATTTATGATCACTGAGTCACAGAATTTTAACGTGGTAAGTGACTTCTAGTCCCATTCCTTTTCCCCTCTTAATTCTCCCTACAACACACCCAATATATGGTCAAATATGTTTTTTTGAAGACCTTCAGTGAGGGGCAGCCTCTTCCCTCCCAAGCAGCCTGTTCAACTGTGTGATAGCTCTGCTCTTTAGGGATTTTCCCCTGACACTGAGCCTCAAATTGCCTTTTTGACACTTTTCCCCATTGCTCCAGATTCTACTTCCTGAGATCAAACACTGTGACTCTAATCCCTCTTCTTCATGGCAGCCTTTCTGACACTTGAACAGTGCCCTTCTCCTTGAGTCTTCTCTGTGTTACTCAGTTTTTTCAACTGGTCCTAATTTGGCTTAGACTAAAGACCTTTTATCATCCTGATTTGCCTTTTTCTGGATGCTCTCTGGCTTATCACTGTTCTCCCTGTAATGGGACAACCCAAACTGGACATCACCCTCCAGATGTGGTCTGACCAAGACGGAGCAGAGAGGTGGTA
>JAQQSU010001609.1:0-14937 GCA_028627135.1 Pseudochirops cupreus
TCTTGGCCTGTGTTCCCCTTTTACCCTAGTGAGATGGGTTTTTTCTTTCTGATCATCCACGTATCTTGGGCTAAAATGTTGTTTCACTCTGTCTTTTTGCTGCTTCCACTATTCCAGGATTTTTGGGGGGTTTTATTTTATGGTTGTTTGGAGGTGAGTATGGCAGAATTGTAGTGGTTTACTGCATACTCCGTCATCTTGGCTCCTGGAAGTGTCTGGGTATTATTTTAAAGATAGTTTACATTGGTCAAATTTCCTTAGGAAATTAAAATAGTCTGTACTGGTAAAAAAAAAATCATTTGCTTTTCATTTTTCACCATCAATCAGTTCTTTAAGTATGTTGAGCTGAAATTTCTTAATTGGAGTAAGATATTATCTTTTCATTTTTATTCCTTTTAAAAATATTGTTATTAGTTTTTTTTACTGTTTTCCCTTACAATTCATTAGTCTCTACACAGATATCTGAATTGGAAATGAGTTCTACATCAGTAGCCAGTGGTGTGCTGTCAATAAAATATGATTGACTTAACCTTTGTGATTTTTTTATGGTGTTCTTTGTGTCCAAATCTCTCCTTGTGTCTTGCCTCTCTTCTTCAGGGAAATAACCAAGGTATATAGGCAGGAAGATTTGGCATAATCTACAAGTCTTTGGTCTCCCTCTCTCATTTCCTATTCTTAAACTATATTTTACTTTTTTTTTTCCAGTCCTCTCCTATGCTTATCGTGACATTGAAGTTGCCGAATGTTAAATATGTCAATTAATTTGGAAAGATGTTATCAAGTTCTTTTGAGAACATTTTTTATTGTTTATCCTAAATATCTGTATCTTTCTCCAGTGATTTTGACATACAGACCACAATTATTTTCATGTTGTTTTTTTTTTGCAAATTTTTATTGTGAAAGCTCAAATATGAAATGACTAAATATTCTTGCAAAGGATATTTCTTCTTGTCCTTGGATGAATGATAAAACCAGTTCTAATAACTCCTTTATCTGAGGATTCTGTTAGAAAGGGATTAGAAGATTGTTGGGTTTGTTTGTTTTTTCTCTTTGCTTTGAGGGCAAAAATAGATATGGGCAGTTTTTCCCGATGACTTTTTTGAAATTTTATATCCACTTTCTTTTTATTTTGTAATGTTTTTCAGGGATTCCAGTGATTCTTAAATTATCTTCCTTTGAACTGTTTTCAGGTCACTTGCTTTTTAATATAAGCTGCTTTATTTTCTTTTTTTTCTCCTATTTTATCAGTATTTTGAGTTTGTGTTTAAGATTTTTGCCTCAAGGAGTCATTATCTTCTTTTTTGACACTATTCTAATTTTTAGGGAGTAAGTTAATTGAGTAAGACTTTGTAACTCTTGTACTAAACTATTAATTCTTCCTCTAAGTCTCTCATCAAGTTTTCTCATTTTGTTTCCAATTCTTTCCTCTACAACTTTTTTTTTATTTATAATTTATTTTTAACTCTTAAAAACTTTATTGCTTCTGGGGATTCTAGTTGATTTCATGGCCAAGGTGCAATTTTCTCTATGATTATACTTATAATTTTTTTGAGCTCTTTTCTTCTGAGTTTGAGTCTTGAATGTCTCCCCCATTAGAATGTAAGCTCCTTGAGGACAGCGACTGTCTTTTGTGTTTTTTTTTTCTATCCCTAGCACTTAGCATAAAAATAAATTTTGATTAATTGACTCACTGTCATTATAATGGTCCTTTATCATCCATGTCTTTTTTTTAATGGACTTGATGGGGTGCTGGAGTGCCTTTGTTTGTAACATTCAGTTTTAACTTCAACTTGTAAAAATCACAATTGTGTTTGGGTACCTATGTTTGTAAAAGCCTATGTAATTAAGTTGTAAAAATCACACTTCCCCCAGCTTGAAACCATTAACTCTGCCTTGCTCCTGAGTGAGCACTCTCCCTAGCTGCAATTAATGAACTGCTTTATCCCTGCTTGGTACAATAACAAGCTATACCTATGAATCCTGAGCAAAAGCATTTATAAACAAACCTGTTAGTTTAGAGAAATGTATAGCCCCCTTGTTCTAGTGGCCAGCTGCACCCATGAATCCTTAAATGCACTATCAATAATCTAACTCCTCTCAAAAAGGCACATCCTGGATCCCCAATTAGTCTAGTTTCCCAACATCCATCTTGTCAAACAGGACATTGATGGGTAACAGACTGGGCACCTCTCAGTCAGAATTGACTGCTAACTGACTTAGTGACGTTTTAAGACAAAAACCACACCTTCAGGTAGCACCTCCTCCCCCCGTGAGCTTTCTCCCAGTGAATTATGGGCAGTACACCTGCACAGTTGTTATAAAAAGTGCATGTCCCCTTAAGCACTGACCATTCCTTAACTTCTTCCTAATCCCACCCTTACCCACCTAGTTAGAATAATTGATACTTGATTTATGGATTTATCACTTTATAACTGATACCTCAAACTCCTGCACTTTCACAGGTTTCCAACACCCCCACCAGCTGAAAAGTGTAACAATAAACTTTTACAATCCTCACTGCCAAGATTGCTTGAGTCTGAGGAATACATTTCAGACTAAAAGAACCCTCCAAGGATTTCTTAGAAATCCCTAAAACCATTCACCCTCATCAGACTCATTCTTTTAGCCTATACTACTTTCTATAATCTATATTAAGATTCATCTCAAGTATAGCCTCTGGTCACTTCTGGAGGTCCTGGTCTCTATTATCTATATTCCTGCTCTTATGTTCTCTGGGTACTGAGTGCTGTATTCTTCAAGCAGTTCATGAGATCTGAGTGTACAGAACTTTAAGCCCATTGCTAGTCAGAGCCCATAGGTTGAATTTAAGATCCCATTCCAGAGTCAGAGGGACAGAACTATAAATTCTTCCCTTTTCTCTCTTTCTTTCCCTGGTCACATGCCTGTCTGCTGAGTACAAGACTCATAAAGAAAAGAGGAATTGCTATGATTTCTAATTTGGATTTTCTGATCACTACTCTGCCATGCACTATCCTAAATTCTTTCTGGAGTGGTTGTGGATGAGAGCTATGCTGTACTACTCCCCACTATTCTGCCATTATTACCAGTCTCCCCCAACTTCTTTATTTGTCTCTATAAGGAGAAACTGTGACCTACACTGCTATTTGTTCACAACTTCCACTTTTGTTGTTGTTGTTATGGTTTCATTTATAACAAGAATATCAAGATGCATTTTATTTAATTGAGGCAACCAGGTGGCACAGTGAATAGAGCACCAGCTCTGGAGTCAAGAGCACCTGAGTTCAAATCCAACTTCAGATACTTGACACTCTTATTAGCTGTGTGACCTTGGGCAAGTCACTTAACCTCAATTGCCTTGCATCCCCCCTCAAAAAATTGAATATCTCCTCTTTGGTCACTATTGTATTAATAATTATAGATGAAAAAAGTCTGTGTGATACTTAGCCCTCTGCTCCCTGTTCTGGCATTCTGCCAACATCCCTCTAGACAAAGCATTATGAGACACAGAATTCAGGCACATTTTGTGTTTTCTTAATTACATGAATCCTCATATCAATAATTCATCAATAAGTAGCTAATCTATTGGTTAATGAGCTTCTTTATGATTAGTGAGGCTTGTCCTCAGGAAGAAATAATATTGACATAAGCATGTAGATGTGTATCTATGCACATCAGGTTTTATAATGTAAATATGATGTGGACAGCTAGGTGGTACACTGGATAGAGCACTAAGCCTAGAATCAGACCAATTTATCTTCATGAATTTAAATCCAACATCAGAGGTGTAGTACCTATATGGAGCTAGGAAAGTCACTTAACCCTGTTTGCCTTAGTTTCTTCTTCTGTAAAATAAGCTGGAGAAAGAAATGGCAAACTGCTCCATATCTTTGCCAAGAAAAAAAACCTGATTGGGTCATAAAAAGTTGGACATAAATGAAATGACTGAACAACAAACAATAATTAACATTATACATTGAGATAAATGTGTGGATATATATGTACACATGTCTTGATGTATGCATATATGTGTTGTAAATATATGTATCTGTATGTGCACTCTGTATATGAATCTCACATATTATATATATGTATATATGTATATATGTATATATATATATATGTATATATATATATATATCTTCTCACCTACTGCATTTATCTGATATAAATAGACTTATTTATTTTAAGACTCCAGACTTACAATGATAATTTGTGTATGTACTGAAAGCAGGGAGAGGAGTGTTAAGGAAGAAAAGATAGATTATACCAAGTTTTATATTATATTGTGGTTCTATTAACCTTTAATGTCTTAAAATTGCAGTAAGGTTTTTGGAGGGCACTATGAATACTCACTAATCAGAGTCTTTAGTTCCATGAGAGAAAATAATACTTTTAATAGTGAAGCTCATATATCGTCATGATAAAAGGCAACATTGTATATTATCAATAATAAATTTAGAACTGGAAGTTTCCTCTGAGGCCATCTAGTCAAGCTCCTGAACTTAAAACTGCAAGAACTAAGGTGCAGGGAGGTTTGTTCAAGATTACATGAGTTCTAAGTGTTAGATGTGGGATTTTGAACCCAGGTCTTTTAACTTTGGTGTCAGGTCTCTTTCCACTATGGCACTGCACCCTGTTAAATGTCTTTCTGATAGTGATTGATATCATTATTATATTGACCTCCATCTAGATGGAATTCCTCATTTTGATTGTTACTCTCCCTAAGGAGTCATCACTTTCCCCTCCTATGTTCCTCACTCTTCTAGAGTAGCTTAGAGAGGAATTTTAAAAGACCACCAAGAGCTGAGCCATGCATTGTCAACTGATCCAGTGGTTCAACAATAATTTCCTCTTCAGCTTGAAATATAAGTACAGCTTGCTGAGAAGGAGTATTACCTCCTGGATCTAGGAAAGGCAAGTCAAAGCAGTGCTCAGAGAGTGTAAAGTTTTTTAAAGTGCATTTGTTATAGCTTGCTAGTCTGACTATTAAAGTGAAACACTACATGCCATTAAACCTTCAAACTCACACTGCAAAAATACTTATCAAATATACAGCCTCTGGGAGATTTGTTTACTTCAAAAATATGCTGTCCTTGCAGTTACTTCCTTCTTAATGAAAAGGCAAGAAAATTTGCTCTCCTCCCCCCCCCCCCCCCATTTTTTCAGGAAAGGGCAAAAGCCCTAGGTTCAATTTAAAGTGACATGGTGTCAGGTCACTACTTATAGGTTGAGGATAAAAGTCTTCCATAAAGCCCTTGACGTCAAGAATTCCCAAGTGGAAAATTCACTCTCTCCTCCTAAATTTCATCTTAAGTACAATTAATGGCATGGCATGTGGCAGTTTAATGTACAGACTGGAAGATAAACAGCAGTATGCAAGAAGCTACTATTATATCCTTTTTCCCTTTTATTTAGAGTCATCCAAAGCTATTGGTCACTTAGTGAATGATAATGTATTGATTCACAGTGCTTTTATAACACATGAAACTGCCTAATTCTCCCCAAAATGTATATTCTTAGAGTTGACTTCAATTACTAAGGGAATCTATCTCCCTTTATAAATTCATAAAAATAACTTTCTCAGTATGCTTCTTTGGTTTGTACAATGTGACCTGCCTAGTCAAACAATGCACCATTAGGAAATCCGGACATAAATGCATGTACACACTCACCAAACTCTTCAGAGTCAGTTTCTTACTTTTCATTTTTAATTTTTCATTTGAGGTACAAACAGTGTCTTATACAGAAGGAATCCTTTAGGGTTGGAAAGGTCCTTCTGTGGACCCTTGAGTCAAAAGACAGCTTCCTCAACTGATCTCCTACCCCTGTAGTGTCAAAAGCAAATGGAAATGGAAGTTGTTTAACTGTAAATAAAGATCCCTGTAGGCTAAATATTGACTTAGAAAAATCACACATTAACATTGTCTCAATTTTGTTGTATTTTCATTTATTTTGATAAATACTTCCTTCAATGCACAATATACTTCCTTCCACTTAATTGCATTTAAAAATATTGTTTTTTCTGCAGTTATTGAGTGCCTTCTAATCTTATGGAGATATGAATGATGCTTAGTCAACCAAGGCTGATAAAAATTAAATATATTGAGTTCTTTGTGTATCATTTTCCTGAGGCCAACGACCAAGAGTCCTGTGTTCTGGCACTCATGTCATGATCTGGTCTGCAAGTTCTAGGAAAGATGTAATAAAGTTAAAGTAATAATATGAACACTGTCACTCCTGGTTATCTATCAAAACTTGCATGTTTGCAGAAAGCAGTATGTGTGGATAGATATACACAGATAGGGATGTGTTGCATGAGCCCATAGGATATAAGCTCCTCCTTAGTGTGCCATGCCTAACTTTGAGTTTGTGATAACAGAATAGAATAACAGGTCATTGCCCAGCTGCATCTAGTTCCCTAGAAAGCAAATGAGGGGTAATGTGATAGCACATGAATCTTGAATTCCATTTCATATATTTTACAATATGTATCAAATCTGCTCCAAGGAATATTTAATGGAGCAATTTTTTTCTGATAATATATGTGAATTCCTTGTGTAGGTTACAAAGCCCATTAATCAAAACATGTGTTTATTAATCAATTATTTTGTGTCCAGCACAATCTTAAGTGCTGTGGAGGATATAAGAAAGGCTTAAGAAAAAAAACCTTGCCATTACAAAGCAGACTTCTCTCTCACCTCTAAGTGTTTGATCCCATTTTTCTTAAATAAGTGGAAAATATAAGACAAATTGTTGAGTACAATAATCTATGGTAGTAACTCATGCTCCAGGTTCTTGGGGGAAGGGATTGATGATCACTGCATTAGAGAAGTATAAGGACTCGTGAAGGAGGTAAAACTTGAACTGGTCTTTAAAGGATGGGTAGGAGGTAGATAGGTAGAGAGGGTGACTAGCTCTTTTGTCACATGTAACTCTGAGCAGGTCTTCTGAATAATTGAAGAATTGGACCAATTTACTTCTTTAACAAACTTAACTTAGAGACACTTCGATTAATGATGGAAAAGAACTTCCATTTTTTTCCTCTATGACTTTGAGAAAAGGCTTTATTAGGCAGAAACAGCATTCTGTGACTACTAAAACTGTTCTCATTCTCTTCCAAAAGAATATTTGAGACATAGTTTTAGAAGTTTACATTGCTCCTTGGAGATAAATGGAAAAGAAACAGGATGGTTTAACAGAAAAGACAGAAGTATGATTTATTTCTTGTACTAGAAATACAGTAGATTTCCTGTTGTTTTATCTGCTTCTCTGTTGAATTATAGTATGGTCAGTTGGAATTGATATTCAGATCAATATCATTTTTGAAGCTGGTAATTCTTATTGAAGACAATCAGTTTCTTATATGTTTATTGTAAGTCATATTTTGCAAATTAACTTCATATTTTTTTTCAAGATTGTTCCAGTTATTTCTGGAATGTGAAAGCAACCGCTTATGGCTGCTGGGTGAAGATGGGGATGAAATTTCTATTTGTTCAAATGGCAAGCAAATGCAAGCTCCATTTAAAAATTTGTTGGGGGCAGAAACATTTCCATTTGGGATTTTGACTCAATTTTACTGTGCTATCATCATTGCTACGATATAGTTTCTTTGATACAATAGATCAGATTAAGCTAAAAACAAACATTCTACTAACACCACATGTTTGATGACAACATGAAATACATGTGTGTATAAACACACATACATAAACATATATATATACATATATGTTGATATTATATATACATACATATATTATATATATATAAAGAGAGAGAGAGAGAGAGCACTATACGATGGAGTTTCATTTTGGACTCATTATAACCATAAGTAGGATAATCTAACTCCATATTAGGTTTATTTGGTTTCCATATTTAACCCCAATTAGCCAGTGCAGGGGAATTCTTTTAAAAGTTAATTCCCCTCTCACTTTTTTAAGCTTCTGCAAGCCTCTTTTTCTCATATAAATTGCAGCAGGTGCACAAAATTGAAGACATCACAATTAAATGTAATCAAATATTTTAGGCACTAATGAACAGCTCCAGGAAAACAAGTCAAAAGAAAAAAAAAAGGCTTTAAGTGAGTGGATTTTCAAACACCCAAGGCACCATAGGACCAATTAAGGGAGTCAGATACCAGGACACATACTGACATTAATTATCTTTGAGTTCAGGGAAATAAAAAATAAAAGCAACAATTATCATAATAAATCTCCACACAGTGCTTGTAAGTTGTGCTAATCTACAACGCACCTGGGTTTCAGATATTTAAGACGAATACTCAATCAGTTGGTAATGACCTCACAGAGGGGCTCATGGGACATTTTTTCCTTCCTGTGATCTGCCAGTCAGGCAGAGGGGCTAAAATAATGTCCAACAGCTACATCAGCTTTATTCTCCATCACTCAAATAAGTTGATGTCTGAAATACCACATAATTTATTCAATAAAGGAAGTCACAAAGCTGTCGTTCTCTTTAGCTTATGTTTACTCAAAAAGAAGTCAAAGGAAGATACTCAAGGTGGGATTTTGAATCACTAGTTCCCCAAAGTCCCAGGAAGCTTCTGTAATATTCTACTTAAAGCCAGGAAGAATCTGACTAAAGAGAACAAATATTTCCATTTGGGAATAAAATTTCTATTTTATGTTGTTTTTTAAAGTTAAGTCATTGTGAAGTAAGGATCTGGAGAACACAAAACAACCTTGTGTCCAATAAGCTAGAGAATTTAAAAAAAAAGAAATACTGAGTTGTTATTAAAAATGAATCTATCTTTGATATTTTTTGTCACAATATCTCCCCTTTTTTACATTTTCTTAAAGGGAGGAAAATATACTATGTTTTTGATGTTCAATTAGGAAAATATTAACTATGATATTGGATTTGGGGTGGAGGAGAAATATGTAAGTACCATTAAATTAGATATTGCCAGTCTACTCTTGTCCTCCATCATTTAACAAACAAACAACAAAACATGATCTAAACCCATAATTCTATGAGTATAGGGAGCTACTAGTAAAGTAATGCCTTCTATCAGCACAGATCAGTACCACCTTTGCAATATCTTTTGAGAGTTACCTGAGGACACCAAGAAGTTAAATTATATGATCAGAGTCACATAAAAAGTGTTTGACTAGGTAGGTGTTGAAGCCAGGTTTTCCTCACTTTGAAGCTGGCTACCACTCCACTGTACCATACTGCCTCCCCTCTATCACTTGCAGTAATAATTTGTCGCTTATTTTCCAGTGTAGAGCATGTCTATCTGATATACTTAGGGATATCAGTGGCACATAAGTAGGGTTGGGTCTAAGTGTTATTGAGAGAGATGTTTACATTTCCGTCAGACACAAGGAAGGTTATTTTCTGATTCATGTGGTAATGATGAGACTCAAACAAGATACTATATGGATAGCATTATATTAATGTCAGTTATTCTTATTATTCTGTATTCTTTGCCCTATTTATGAATTGTGCACTTTACAGGTGGTTCTTTGCATACAGAAGAATAGAATTCATATGCTTCTAGGATATAAATCTTCCAAACAACTTTTATATTTGTGACACTGAAGTATATATTAAAAACATAAATTTTCAGTTGTTTCTGTTAATGAGTTAAAAAGGATTGTCTATGTCTACTATTACCATACAATATGAAAAACTTTTGTAAAGGTGACAAATATGTCTTCTTAGTTAGGAACATATTATATGTATATATTTTTCCATCTCAGCTGAAAAGTTCTATCTATTATTGACTCAGAATTCAATACTTGGTGACTGGTGAACAGGACTTTAAATCAGTTTCCTTATGAAACTTGATTTTTAAAAAGCTAATTTATAGAAAATTTACTATACACAGTAATTGTTGTGATAAATTCCTAGCCACTACAGTCTCTTCAGCAATGCAATAAGGTGAAAGAGGTAAGAAAAATCTGGATGGAAAGAAATCTACCTCTAGTCTTCAGTCAACCTAGTAAAAATTGATAAAAAGTCTTTTTATGTAATCTTCAGGAAAAATGTAAATAAAGGGGGCTTTGCTGCTATATGGTACTGAACAAAGATTAAATAATTCATAAATATTGAAGAATAAAGAAATTCAGATCTTAGAATATGAGTTCCATATTAATCCAATGGCCATTCCATAATGTAGACATATATTAAATTAGAATGACATTTATTATAGCTAAAAGGGAAAACTAACCATAAAAACTAGAACCAAACCATTAATCAGTCTAATGTCTGTGGATAGCTAAATGAGTAGACTTTGCTAAGTTTTGTTCTTGTGAATCAATTTTTGATCAATTTGATGAAAGCACAGCATACTAGCCATGACTTAGTCAATCAAACCTAAATTTCATAAAAGAATTATCTTTAAAATGGTACCAATGAGTGTGTGGTAATCATACAGTTTGGATAGAGCATTATATTTGGCATGTCTGAGTTCAATTCTTTCCTCAGACACTTGCTGAGTAACTCTGGGCAAATGATTTAACAGTTGTTTGCCAGTTTCCTTAGATGTAAAGTATAATAATAGAACCTATCTCCCAGGGTGCTGTGAAGATCAGGTTAGATAATGTTTATGAAGCACTTTTTAAAATTTAAAACACTGTAAATGGTAGCTATCATTAATATCATTATTATAGAAAAAGTACATCACATCACTAAACTTCCAATTGCCCAGTCATTGTCAGTGGGAATATCGATTATTTCTACAAACATCTCCTTATCAGGAGAGAGCCAAGACAAAGCCATAATGAGTGCCTCTTCCTTTAATCTTGTTATTCTTTACCAGGTTTTTCCTGGTCACATTCTGTAGTATCATTCAACTGAATATTCATCATTAATAAATTTAATAACTTCTAAAATTTTAATCTTGAATAAGAATACAGATAGATAGACATAATATTGTGTGTAGGAACAGAGTTGTGGGAAATTGGGGGTATCTGGCTTTAGCTATATCACTCTCTTGCTTCTAAATTTTGCATGAATAAAGAGATATAAGTGCATAAACATAAATATTTATGTTTAGCAGCATTTTAAGGACATATTTAATTGTATGTCAGATGTAATTTTATATTTAACATTCTGCTGGAGTTTTAATCCTTTTTTCTCTTTTTCAATTTGATTAAATTCAGCAAATATTTACTAAATGTTGCCTATGTGCAGAGGATTGTGCTAGATAGGCACTGGAGGAGACAATGGCATGGTTTCTTTCCTCAAAGAAACTTTATTCTGAGTGAAGATAAAAACTGGTATACAAAGAAACTGACCTTCCCTATTTCTCCATTTGCACCTGTAATTTTAAGAAGGGAAATTTAATAACTCCCTAAAATCAGTCTCAATCAAACAATTATATGCAAAAGTTTGTCCAAATCCCCTGTTTCACATCCTGTAGAGGGGATCCATGCTCTTAATAAGGATTAGTTGGATCAGATGACAGCAGAGATCCCTTTTTACTCTAGACTTCTCTGATTCTGGTCCATGGCTCTTTGTTTCTTTTTATTTTCAGCTTCCACCCTCTCTTGATTCTTCTTTGCTTGCTAAATTTTCAGTGTCCACAAAAGAACCTGCTGAGTACTTATTTCAAGCCCCTGCTGTTCTTTTTAGAGCTTTCATTATTTGTTTTCTTTTAATTAAATTTTATTTTTAATGAAGATCAAATTTCTTCTCTCCCTTCCACTTTCTTCACCCCACCCCTGAGAAAACAAAAGAGATAAAACTTGTTACAAACACGCATAATTAAACAAAATAAATTTTCTCACTGCTCGTGTCTAATAAAAAATATCAGTCTACTCTCTGATTCCACCACTTTGTCAAAATATAGATAGCACATTTTTATCATGAATCCTCAAGATTATGTTTGTTTCACTGATCAGATTTCTCAAGATAGATTTCCATAACTCTCATTTGTTTTCTAATTTTTTTCTCAAGTACTCTCATTTCGTTTATAAAAACATTTTTAGCCTTCTTCATACCTTTTAAACTCTTCCTTCATTTCTTCCAGGAAATCTAGTTGAGTTTGTTCCCAAGCTGTGTTTTAATTTCAGTCTTTGCTTGTAGATGTTTTGGAATCATTCTCTTCTTCCACATTTGTGACTTGATTGTCCCTGCCACCATAATAGCTTATTATGATGGGGTTCTGTTTTTTTTTTCAAATTATCCATTCTTCTGCTCTAGTTCCTGACTCTGAATATTATTTTAGGTTTGGGCTTTGTGGCACTTCTGGGGGGAAGTCTGGAATTGTCCTATTGCTGCTTTCTTGGGGTATTGAGTGTTGTACTATTGCATGATCTCAGGGACAGTTCAGGCTGGGACTGTGACTGCAAGCTTTCAGTGTCGTCAAAGTGGTCTGATGCAAGATAAAATCTGATTGATGTTCTTCCTATCTGAGCTCTGCAAGTTCCTGACCTGTGTTCGCATCTTCAAGAGCAGACAAACTACTTCTGGACTCATCCCCTATCAAGCAATTAGAAAGATTTGTGGACTCAGAGTTGCAGAATTGTAGGCTCCCCTTTTGTCTGGAATTTCCATGTTAGTAATCCCTCTATAGACTGAGTTAGACACTGATAGTGAGAATCTTCTCTCCACCTGAGATTTGAGCCACACCACTGCTACTGGTGCCTTTGACTTCTGAACTTTCTTCTTCTGCTGAATGCCAGCTTCCCTTGTCATTCCATCCTGAATCTATAACATCTAGCTAGGAGCTCAGGAACGCAGTTGCCAATTCACAACTGTCCCCTTCACAATGACCCAGTATAGGTTCTTCAGATCCATCATTTGGTCTGAGATTTCATCTTGCCCCACTGCATAGCTTCTCTTTGTAGAGTGCAATGCTCCACAGGTTCCTCAGTAGACCTGTCCCCTACTATCCACTCTGTCTTTCTTCCTATGCTGAGATAGGATAGACAAATGATTCACAACGACTTTTTTTCTGGATTTCCACATTAGGATTCAGCTTAGTGTATTTTCTAAATTGGATTAGAGAACTTTGTAGAGGGAATCTTAATTGCACTGCTCCCTTTTACTCTGCCATCTTATCTCTGCTTTCAGCCTTTATAAAAATAGTACTTTATTTTTTTTACAATTTTATGGAAAGATAGTTCTCAACACTTGGCTTTTTTAAATAAGATTTTGAGTTTCAAATTTTTTCTCCCTCCCTCCTTCCCTCCTCATCCCCCTTCCCCAAAATGGCAAGCAATGTGATATTTGTTATACGTGTGCAATCATGTAAACATATTTCTATATTAGTCATATTGTGAAAGAAGAAAAAGAACAAAAATAAAGTCACCAAAAAGTGACAAAAGTATGCTTCAAACTGCATGAAGACTCTATAGTTCTTTCTCTGGGTATGGATAGAATTTTCTGTCATGACTCTTAGAATTGTGTTAGAACATTGTAGTGCTGAGAAAAGCTGAATCAGTCATAGTTAATCATTGCACAATGTTGTTGTTACTGTATACAATGCTCTCCTGGTTTTGCTCACTTCCCTCAGCATCAGTTCATGAAAGGCTTCCTAGGTTATTCTCAAATTGTCCTGCTCATCATTTCTTATAACACAATAGTATTCCATTACATTCACATACTACAACTTGTTCAGCCATTCCCCAATTGATGGGCAGACCCTCAATTTCCAATTCTTTACAACCCGCTCAAAAAAAGATGGCTGCTATAAATATTTTTAAGCAAGTAGGTATTCACATTTTGATTGCCCTTTGGGCATAGTTCCAAATTGCTCTCCAGAATGAATATACCACTTCACAATTCCACCAACAATGTATTAGATTTCTATTTTTCCCAAATCTTCTCCAACCTTTGTAATTTTCTTGTTTTGTCATATTAACCAATTAGATAGGTATGAGGTGGTACCTCAGGATTGTTTTAATTTGCATTTTTTTACTCAATAGTGATTTAGGGCATTTGTTTTTCATATGACTATGAGTAGATTTAATTTCTACATCAGAAAACTGCTTGTTCAAATCCTTTGACTATTTACCATTTGAAGAATGATTATTTTCTTATAAATTTGACTCAATTCTCTATATATTTGAGGAATGAGGCCTTTATTAGAAACACAATATAAAAATTGTTTCCCATAATTGATATTTCCTTCTAATGATGGTTGTGTTGCTTTTGTTTGTAGAATACCTACTAGATTTAATGTAATTGAAATTATCATTTTTGGATTTCACAATGTTCTCTGTCTCTTATTTGGTCATAAAGTCTTCCATTCTCCATAGATTTCTCAGGTAAACTATTTCATCCTCTCCTAATTTATTTAAGGCATCATACCTTTATGTCTAAATCTTTTTTTTTCTTATTTCTTTTCTTTCTTTATTTTATTTTACATCATTCATTTCCACGAGATATTTTAGTTTGCATCATTCATTTCCACAAGATTTTGAGTTACATAATTTCTCCCCATCTTTCCCCTACCCACCACCCCAAAATAGCCATCCCAGTGTAGTCCCCCTGCCCCAATCTATTCTCTCCCATATCTTTCCCCCTCACCCCTCTTACTTTTTGGTAGGGCAGGATGGATCTCCCAACCACAGTGCCTGTGTATCTCAAGTTCCACTTGGATGTAGTTAATAATAATAACGATAATAATTGGATATATATATATAGAGAGAGAGAGAGAGAGATTTTTAACATTTGATTATAGAACTTTAGATTCTAGATTCTTTCTCTTCCTCCCTCGTCACCCACCCCCACTGGAAGGAAAAGCAATCAAACACAGGCTGAACATGTGAAATTACACAGAACCTTTCCATAATGAGCACACTGTGAGAGTCTGATTACATGTCCCTTCTTCCTATCTTGCCCCCCCAACCACTCTCCACCCTGTCCCTGTCCCTCTACAGAAATGTGAACATTCATCAGCCCTCGCCCCGATCCTACCCTACTCTCCATCATCCTACCTCTCATCCCCCTTCCCCCTACTCTTCTATGTGGCAAGATGCC
>JAQQSU010016090.1:0-11020 GCA_028627135.1 Pseudochirops cupreus
CACCTCTAATCCCCCATCCCCCTACTCTTCTGTGTGGTAAGATGCCCAGTTTAGAGACAAACATTAAGTTTAAAGGAGAAAAGTTAAAAGTCTTTCCAATAAGACGAGAGCTAAAACAATGATGACCATGGTGTCTTAATTGAGAGCTGATCTTAGAATCAAGGAGACTAGAGTCTGATTCCTATTTTGGACACTCTCTACCTGTATAACTATGGACAAATTAGTTAACCTCTCTGTGCCTCAGTTTACTTAACTGAAAAATGAGAATAATAATATCACCTCCTTCATAAGGTTATTGTGAGTATCAAATGAATTAATATAAGTAAAGCGCTTTGTAAACTTTAAAGCTTTACATAATTGTTAGGTTTTATCATTATCATTGTTTTTATTGTTATTACTGTTTGTCAGAATGCTAGAAATGCTAGCTATAGATAAAACTGAGCAAGAGCAAAGAAGAAATAAAATTATCACTCTTTGTAAATGTTATAATTTACTTTAAACATTGTAATGAATCAGCCAAAAATTAATGGAAGAAATGAGTAAACTCAACAATGCTGAAAGATATAAAATAAAATACATGCAAATCCTAAGCTTTCCTTTGTGCTTCTAGCAAAAGTCAGAAAGAAGAGCTAGAAGGAGAAGTTTCATTCAAAATGACTATAGAGGGTATAAAATATTTGGAAAGACATTTAACAATATGCACCCAGGAACTATGTGAATCCAAAGACATACCTAAACTATTTAAGAAACATTAATTTCCTATTAGTAGGTACACCCAATATGATAATATTAATAATACTAAAAAAATTATCAAATGATTACTCTAAAATCTAAAAAAATTATGAAATTCATATGGAGAAACAAGAATCTCAAGAGAAACAATGAGAAAGAAGTATATCTATCAGTACAACATGTGAAATTGTTCTATAAAACAATAATTATTTAAAATTATTTGGTTTTGATTAAAAAATAGGTTAAACAGTGGAATAGATTAGGTATACAACCTAAAGAAGCAAAGAAGCACAGTACCACAGTCTTTGATAAAGCCAAAGCCCCAGTTATTAGAAGAAGGGCTCATTATTTGACAAAATCTGCTGGAAAAACTGGACAGCAGTCTGGCAGAAATTAAATTTAGACGAGCACCTCACACTACATACTAAGATAAGTTCCAAATGAATATAAGAACTAAATATAAAATGTTATACCATAAACAAATTAGAAGTGTACAAAGTAAATTGTTTTTCAGATCTGGAGATTAGTAAAGAATTTATGACTAAACAAGTGATGAAAAGGATCATATAACATAAAATGTCCAATTTTGATTGGATGAAATTTTAAAAGTATTTACACAGAAATTAAACATACTTAAGATTAGGAAGTAGGTAGGTAATTATGATAAAAAATAATCTCTATAGCAACCGTACCCCCCTATCTGTCTGTCTGTCTGTCTGTCTGTCTGTCTGTCTGTCTATATATCTATCTATCCATCTCACTATCTATAGCGAAAATGAGCTATAAGTTGAGAAAAGAATTAAATAGGAGGTTAGCATCAAACTATATTGCCAACAGCTAATGACAAAGCTTCTTTATTAATTCCAAGTCATTCAGAATCAAGGGCACATATTTTCAATCTTGTTATTTTGTCCATCACGTATTTTTGCTGTGAATCACTGAACATCACACTCTCTTGAAAAATTAAAAATCAACATCACTCGGAGGGCAATTAGAAGATCAGTTGTGAGTGTAAGCAGTATCCAACAAACACTGTTACAAGGAACTAGGAAGAATTTTACTGAAAGTTGCCACCAGAGGGGGAATCATGTTGGAAAAATTAAGGATAACTTGTGGATTGCCTTAAAAGCTTCACAAGTATCCTCTTGATGTCCTGGGAAGCCAATAAAGGCCCAAAAGATACTGGGTAAACCCAGTATCCTAAACCAGTGGTTCTCAACCTTCCTAATGCCTTGACCCTTTAATACTCATATGTGGGCATATCTGCAAGTGAGCAGACCCGCCTGAAGAGGAATAGAGGAGCAGTGTCTCAGTTCCTAAGACCACTGAAAATATGTGTTTTCTCATGGTCTTAGGTAACCCCTGTGACCCCTGTGAAAGGCTTGTTCAACCCCCCCAAAGGGGTCGTGACCCACAGTTTGAGAACCACTGTCCTAAACATATGGCAGGGCATGAATAAGAAGAAATGACCAGAAGATGTATGGGCATAGGTTTGACCTGAATCGTGGGTGAGAAGACTCACATCAGTGAGACCAAAGATACATGGGGATGTCTGATTATCTTTTGTATCACCTTTCTAATGCAATTCTCTGGTGATAGACTGCTGCTTTTTCATACCCACTGTGCATCACATCACTGCCTTTTGGCTAAAATACAACTCTACTGACTGCCTTTATGCTGGGTGTTCCCTCGACCCGAAATGCTAACCTCCCTCATCTCTTCCTATTGGTTTCTCTCACCTTCATGACATAACTCACATCCCACTCTTCATGTCTTCTCCACCCAGTGCTTTCCCTCTGAGATTGCCTTAATTCACACAGCACAATTATTTTGTGTACATAGCTATTTGCATCATGTTTGAGCCATTAGAACATGAGCTCCTTGAAGGCAGAGACTGTAGGTTTTTATTTTTATGTTTTGCTTCTCTCTGTAGCCCTAGTGCTTAGCCCAATGACCAGCACACAGTGAGCCCTTAATTAATACTTGTTGACTAAATGACTAGATTAAATATTCCATGTTTTCTTTTTTGTTATTTCTAAACCATGAAACAAAGAAAAATAAGAACATAGAGGGAAAATGGGAAACTATTCTCATTACAATTCTCTCACTGCAGTGAAGACTATTTTTAAAGGACAAATGGTTTAGTCTAAACAAAAATGCAAAAAAAATAGTCTGCTTTTATTCCTGTGATTAGTTGGATATAAGGTGTCCTGTTCTAAACACTGGCTATCCCAACAGGGAAGCTATAAAAAGAATGCTTTATGTCACACACATGTCTCAATTGAAAATGTACTACTGTGCTAGAGTTGGTAATCAATCTGAAATGCTGGAAACTGTGCAGGTGCACCCACTGGCTCTAACTCAAGCCTAGCACCATGTGCCAGCTGAAAAAGCAGGTGGTTTCTCCATAGAGCTGCTAGAAAAAATAAGGTTAAAAGACAACAGCTGTGAGAAAATGAAGCCATTCTCTGGAGAGTAGCTGCCTTGTGGAGTAGGGAGAATATGTCTTGGAAATCTGCCCAACTGCAGTTCATTCGTCAGCTGCGAAAGCAAAATTAACTCCTTTGGAACACATACCCTGGGGCTTTCTTTTAACCCTCAACGATCCGATCCAATTCCTAAAGTGGAAAAATGAGACTGTCAATAACAGTGGCACATATTTCTATTGTCTTTTAAGTGTATATGGGCCTTTCTTCAACCACCTTGTACTCCCAGTACTGTCCTATTTTGCAGATGGGAAAATTGAGACTCAGACGGGTTGTGTGACTTTCATATCACCACAACAGTAAGAAGGCTTTCAACCCAAATTCGAGCCTGAGATCTATGATGATATATCCAATGTAGTTCTTTCTGCTACACATGGTACCTCCCACTATCCCCACAAAAAATAGCAGCTCTGAATTTTTATTAAATTTTATATTATTCAAATTATTCAATATTTAGACCCTGTGAAAAACATTATTCTTATTGACCTCAAAAGATAGTTGAGGAGCACTATCCAAGAGATCTTTTAACATATCCAAATGTCAACTATGGCTTGTTAGTGAAATAACTTAAAATTCTTCAAATTAAGTATATTCAATCCTTGCCTCCCCAAGGGAGAAAGTGAGCTATGAATTACAGAAGAGATTCTTCTCAAGGCTACCTGGTGATCAGTAGATATGATTTTACATTTAGAAATCCTGACTCCTACTCAGGCTATCATGATTTAGTTAAATTTTATGTCTATAAAGTATTAAGGGCTACCAAGTTTTTAAAAAAGTTGATTATTAACTTAGGATCATAATTTTAGAAATGGAAGGTACTTTAAAATTTATTCAATACAAGGGTTCTCAAGATGATTTTATTTCTTGGAGACCTTTGGCAGTCCATGAGGCCTAAGGACCCCTTTTCAGAATATTTTTAAATGCATAAAATAAAATACAAAAGATAGAAAAGAACATCAGTTATATTGAAATGGTTATAAAATTTATACTTTAAAGAAGTTAATCAATTCCAGGTTAAGAACCCTTGAATTCTATCCCAACCCCATCACTTGATAGATAAGGAAAATGAAGCCTGGAAAACTTGAACAAACTATCTGAGGTCACATAGGTGGGAAGAAATACAGGTTCAGAATTTGAACCAGGACCTTTCACTCCTGATTTAATGGTTTTCCCTACTGCCTCAGGTACTGCCTATAAAGTGCTAAATTAGGAGTCCAAGGGCCTGGGTTACTGTTCTAATTATATCCCTACTTTCAGGTCATTTACTCTCAATGCCAAGTTTCTCCTGCCTGCAAAACTGCAAGCAGGGATGTCAATCACTGATTATCTATCACAAAGTGAAGATTAAGGAGGCAAGAATTAGGGAACAACTTTCAAAAAAGGGCATTAAATTCAAGGAATTATTATACTGGAGGGAGAAGGGCATATATAAGGGTAAAAACAAAACCACAGAAGTTGGATTTGGAGAGATTTCTGTAACAGTAATCAAGATAGGAGAGTAAGTCATAACTCAAGCATTTGTTAAGTGCCTACCGTGTGCCAGACACTGGTAGAAGTGCTGAGGATGGAACAAAAGTTCATAGTCTATTACAGGAGAAAACATGCAAATCACCACATACAAACGAGATACTTTCAGGATGAATTGAAAGTAATCAATAGAGGAAAGGCAAAATTAGAAGAGGGATTGGGAAAGGCTTCTAAGAGAAGGTGAGATTTTAGCTGGAACTGGAAGGAATCCAAGGAAACCAGAAGGCAGAGGTGGGAAAGAAGAGCATTCCATGTATGGGAAATAGTAGTGAGACTGCCCAGAGTCAAAAGGTGGGTCTAATTAGTGAAAACAGAGGTGAAAATGCTGCCTATAATGAGGAAGGTGTCAGAAACTTTTTGAATTTCCAAAATGTGAATTTCAACTAGAATATTAATACAAACAAAGCACAACACTATATATATATATATTATAGCTCCCCCAAAATTTATTTTATTGTGTTTTTTTAGGATCCCCAAAGTATTTAGGATGGAAAGTTAATGGTTTCTGCCTCTGCAAGAAATAGTCTTCTGTATATTCCATGGTTCAGTCTTCTCTGTTACTATAGTTACAAATTGGTCTTTGCTCTGCACATAGCTGCAAAGGTTGAGTCATGAACATCCTCAGTTAATTTGTGTTGACTTCATAAGAGCCACCTCGGGTGATTTCACTTTCCTTGGAACGATCAGATCTACTGGTGAAGTCATGAGGACAGTAGTAAAATTCCAACAGATAGGATTTTTACTTGTCTTGTTTTTGCTTTTTTTCCCATGTTTATATCTGTATTTGTGGTAATTGGTAGTAACATTTCAGATTGTCTTCCAAGACTTGCTTTTCATAAGGTCCGTGTTTCTTAGCTTAGGCTATGTTTCCTGTGCTGCAGAAACTACGTTTATCCTTTTTCATTGCTTCTCTTTCATTGCTCTTCTGTCAATTTTCCTTTACAGATTAGAGATTGGAAAATAAGCTAGAATTGGAATCAGAGATTTTATAGAGTTATGCCACTTATGGCCTGTGTGACCTTGGGTAATTAATTCATTCAACCCCTGGGTATCAGCTTGTTCATCTGTAATATGAGGAGAGGTTAGACTAGATCAGCAGTTCTCAACCTGTGGGTCGTGACCCCTTTGGGGGTGGACCAACCCTATTCACAGGGGTCACAGGGGTCGCCTAAGACCATCAGAAAACACATATTTCTGATGGTCTTAGGAACTGAGACATGGCTCCTCTATCTGTCTCCAGGCGGGTCCGCCCACATACAGAGACACCCCACATATAAGTATTAAAGGGTGGCAGCGTTAGGAAGGTTGAGAACCACTGGATTAGATGATCTTCAAAGTCTCTAGGAGGCAGCTAGGGGCCTTTGATAGCATATAGAGCATTAGGTTTGGAGTCAGGAAAACCTGAATTCAGATTTTGTCTTGGATACTAATTATGTGACCACGAACAAGTCATTTTACCTCACTATCCCTCAGTTTCCTTATCTACAAAATGAAGGGATTAAATTTTCCTACCTCTAAGGTCACTTTTAACTTTAGATTTATAATCCTGAATTCTCCAAGTTCTCATCTAGGTGATGGCAGGCCTACTTTCTCTTAATGACTCCTTTTCATTATTTCAATATCTTCATTGAGTTTGGATCCATGACAAAATTCAATTTCTTCCTCTAGGAGGTCCTCTGTTTCTCCTTCCTTACTTGTATCATTCACCTCTTTTCTGAATTCTTCTCATTCTCTGATCTATTTCCTTTCCTGTTTAAGCAAACCTATCAACCACATCTTGAGCTTCATTCTCTAATTCCAGACTTTCTTCTTTCCTGTTGATCCTATTCATTCCCTTACCTTCTAATATATGGTCACTCCCTTTCTTTCATTTAAAACCCTCATGCCAGTAGTCTTCCCTGGATAGGTCATTTTGTGTTCTTCAAGTTGGTTTCCACAACTATACTTTAAATAATATTCATTTGAGTTCACTTTTAAAGAAGTCATTTCAGTTCAATGCAACAACAAATTTTTATTAAATTCCTACAAATATGACACATATTTGCTGAGGATAAAAGAAGGGCTGTATAAGCGGCATACGTAAATTTCCTAGTTCTCAAAAAGGGCAAGAAGATAGATACTTAGAACTACAAAATGGGAAGCTACACTTAAAATTTAATATGAAAGAAAATGGCAGAGTAAAAAGGTCACTTCTCTCAAACCTCTCCTAAAAAGTTGTGACAGAAAACATCAAACAGAATCCTGAGCAGGAAAGCCAGCAATAGATCACAATGAGTCATTTTTCTAGCTTAGGACAGCTTAGAAATACTGAAACATAGGTGTGCAGACACTGGGGTGGGAGCTGGCGTGGAGGGTAGAGGAAGTAGCACCAACTGTGGACTGTGGGATAAACCAGCACCAAAGGTCTACAAGTTGACTGAGCAACAGGACATAAAAAGATCCCAGAAAACCCATGCACTAGCACTGGGTGTAGGACCAGAGGTCAATTGGCAGTATAATCACCCATTTACCAGTTCCAGGTTGAAGTTCTGAAGTAAGTCACCCTTTACCCAGTTCTATGTCACCATTCCAGGGTACAGAAAGGAGTAAATATAGGCATAAGGAAGGATAAGGATTTAGACTAAGAGGACAATGAGGAGACCTCTTTATAGATCAAATCATATTAGGAGTAACAGAAAGCTACATTCCCCCAGATAGAAAGATGTGAAAGCAGAATGACATAAAAGACTGAAGCCCAAGCAACCTAGAGTTGAGGAGAGCCCAACTCTAAAATTAAGTTCAAAGTCAAAACATGGACTGAAAAAATGAGCAAACAATGACAACAAAAGAGAACCTGATCACGAATAGCTACTATGGTGATTAGGAAACTCAAGTCAAAAACTCAGAAGAAGACATCCACAAGCAAAGCCTCAAAAGAAAAGTGCAGAATGGAAACAAGTCCAAAAAAAAGAACTAAAAAATCTGAAGAAAGAGATTAAAAAGGAGCAAAAAATAGTTTCTTTTAAAAATCAGAGAAGTAGAACAAAATTGGGAAAAGTCAAAAGACTAGATAGAAAATTAGAAGAAAATGTGAAATATCAGAAAAAGCAACTGACCTGGAAAATATATTGAGGACAGACAGCTCAAGAAGTTTAGACTACTTGAAATTCACAATTAAAAAAATGAATACAATAATATAAGAAATTATAAAGGAAATCTTCCCATCTATCTTAGAATCAGGGGGCAAAATAGTAATTGAAACAGTAAAACAATTGCCTTCTGAAAAGGCATCCCAAAATGAAAACTCCCAGGATATCAGAGACAAATTCCAGAGCTCCCAGGTCAAAGATAATGTAATAAAAGTAGTCAGAAAGAAACCATTCAGATACTGATTAATCAGCTCACTCATAAAAGGCAAGATCAAAGCAGAATGAATTAGATGTCTGAACTCAACAATATGTTGTACAAGAAAAACACTTGAAATAGAAAGATACACACAGAGTTAAAATAAGGGATGGGAACAGAAATACTTATGCTTTATTTGAAGAAAAAAAGGCAGGTATAACAATCATGACCTCTAACAAAACAAAAATAAAAATGGACCTAATTAAAATAGAAAATCAAGGAAACTACATTTTGTTAAAAGGTTCCATAGTAATGTAGTAATTAATGACAAACATATAAGCACTAAATGCCACAGTATCAAAATTCTTAAAAGGAAAGTTAAATAAATTAGAAGAAGAAGAAATTAACAGTAAAACGATACTAGTTAAGGACCTCAATTTTCCCCTCAGACATAGATAAACTTAACCATAAAATAAACAAGAAAGCAGTTAAGGAAATAAATAGAATTTTAAGACAGTGAGATATGATGGGCCTCTGAAAAAATAGAAATATTATATCAGCTCTACATGGCACCTTCACAAATACTGGCCACATATTATGGCATACAAATTTTACAAATAAATTCATATGAGCAGAAATATTAAATCCTTTTTACACCATAATACAATAAAAATTACATTCAAGAAAAGACTATAGAAGGCAGGATTAAAAATTAATTGGAAATTTAAAGTCCATTACCATGTAGTGAGTGAATAAAAGAACAAATTATAGAAACAATCAATAATTTCATTAAAGAGAAAGACAACAAGGAGAAAATATACCAAAATTTGTACAATGTAGTCAAAACAGTGCTTAGGGAAAAACTTATATCTCCTAACACTTATGTCAATAAAAGAGAGAAAGAACAGATCAGGGAATTGAACATGCATTTATAAATGGTCACCAAACTTTTATGAAGAAAGTTAGTCGAAAACTAATAACATGATAGCCCTGTTTTTTTACCTAAAGCCAAAAGAAACTTTCAATATTGTATTAAAACTGTCGGTGTAAAATGTCCTTTAGTAACATAAATCCCCAAAGTATTACTAACAAACTAAATTTCTAGTTAATTGCAGAATTCTTAGATATCACAAAGTGTTTTAGCCAAAAATGACATAGTAATAGAATCTGATCACGGTTCTTTTAAAAGTTTTAGAATCTTCTTAAAGTGAGCCTTAAGTAGTTTGTAAAATTTTCTGTACATGTTCTAATTCTTGATGAAAAATAATATTAGATTTATCATAAAGCTAACACAAAAGAGTTCATATCTTTTACTATTTACTCTGATCGTAGAAAAAAGAATAGTCTTAAGTGTTTTTTATCTTAAGCAGCAATTTTTCACCAATCACAGCTCATATCCAATTATGGTTTTTTTTAAAATTTTATTCCCATGGAGCTGTAATAAACAATAAAGATTTACCAGGTCCCTTATACATAAGGGATTTTTAAAAACATTTTTCTTTCTCAAATTTAAACTTGTCCTTGGGTAAAAATCAATTGTTACAAATCCTTTTTAATTTTTTTGCAACTTCTTAGCAAGTTAGGTCCATTATTTAAGAACTACATAACTAAAACAAGTTCCTTTCCCAGACTGATTGACCTTGCCTCTGAAGATAGCTTCCAGGAGCCTTGGCAGTTTTACAAAATAAGGAGAATTGATATGGATTCTAAGCAGGAGAGACTGGGGGAGTGGATAAAGGTGATGCCCCTGCTTAGTCACCTCTCACACCTGGAGGGGGAATGTTCTAAATGGGCAGAATTAATCTGAAATAAAGTTTTCACCTAGTCTGGTCCTTTCTGCATACAGTAATTAATTAGCAATTCTGATAGCCAATTTGTTTTAGTTGTAACTTCCTCTTTAATTATAGGTAAAGGTGTAAATGCCCGATTTCCTATATGGCTTATATAAACATTATAAGACGTAAGTGGCATGAGTATTTTGCACAAACTTTTCCTCTACCTTTTAGTTTCGACAAAATTCAGATTAAAAATTTGCTTTACCTAATACTATTTCTGGCTTACAATTATCCTTCAATTTTTAAATTTTATTTTATTTTTTTGCTTTTTGGCAGGGCAATTGGGGTGAAGTAGCTTGCCCAAGGTCACATGGCTGGTAAGTGCTAAGTGTCTGAGGCTGGATTAGAAATCAGGTCTTCCTGACTCCCGGGCCGATGCTCTATTCACTGCACCACCTTAGCAGCCCCTATCCTTCAATTTTTAAATGGGAGAATTTTACTACGCTTAAGAAAGACCATAATAATACAATGACATCATGACATTAACTGTATTTCCAAATTATCACTTCAAAAATTACAGATAGAAAATTGGACTAATTAAGTTCAGAGGCTTTTTTCTCCTCTCCTTATAGCTGCAGAGACTGATTATGGATTTAAGGGTTTGAATGGAGAGGTTCATCTGCTTGCCTAAAAGTATGTGGGCTTCAGGCTGGCTCAGGGCTATTGTTAATGGAGCACTTGATAAATTTAATATATTCCCTCCCTTTTGCCAGATTGTGGAGGGTAACTGGAATTACCTATTATTCTTCAGCACTCTCTCTTTTTTAATCTGATTTAGGATGAGAGGTTTTAATAAATTTTTGTAAAAGTATTTTCAGCTGTTTTAACTTTTATTGAAGTAAACTTATTTCTATGTTTACTCCTTAAAAACTTCTTGGAAAGTGAAAGCTTTTAACTTGCCAGTTAGAGAGTGGAACTCTAGAATAACCAAGTGGCACCATGCCTCTTTTCCCTGTACTGGAGAATAGTTGAAGGAAATAAATACGTATGTAAATGTGTTAATACATATATGTTTATATAGAAGAGTGTATGTGCTAATAAATACATATGTGAGTGTGTGTATATGTGTGTACATGTATACATAGACAGAGGGCACAGGATCAGTTGAATAGGAAG
>JAQQSU010016091.1:0-11020 GCA_028627135.1 Pseudochirops cupreus
GAGCTAGGATTAAAACCAAGAATCACCTACCCAGCAAAATTGAGTATAGTGTTCCAGGGGAAAATATGATCATTCAGTAAGGTGGCAGACTTTCAAACATTCTTACTGAAAAAAACAGAACTGAAAAGAAAGTTTGACACTCCAAGAAATCAAACTATTCATTTTATAGATTAAAAAGAAAGTTAGACACTAAAACCACCATCTTAATATGAAAGACCTGTTAAACTGTTCCAAAAGAAACTGTGGCATGGAAATAGCTACTCAGGGATGAGGAACCCAGCTCCCTTTCTGATCAATCAGCTTAGAATGCTCATCTAAAAGGTGTTGCTTTGAGTAAAGCAAACACTGTATGTAGAAACCCAGTAACTTTTCCTAGGCCTGCAAAGGACCCCAGTTCAGAAAAAAGGGGAGGACTGAGGGAAGAGACAGTACCTTTCCTGCCTAAAATCTCATTTATAGAAATCCCATAAAGTTCAAAGGGAATGAAAATCAGTCATAATTTGAGGCTTATGTGCATAAAGGTCAGTAGACCTAGAATCCCATAAATTATGATGCTACAGAAGAAATGGTTATTGATTCACCCTAGTTCTCTGTATTTAAATATTTAATTTAAAAGGTTTTTTATTTAATTTTTTAATTTAAAGTATTTAAGGCACTGTGGCAGGTACTAGGGATGTGAGTACAAAGAATGAAACAATTCCTGTGTGCAATGAGATTATATTCTAATGGAGTAGAGAACAAGGACATATAAAAATTTTATTGTTTAGGCATTTCAGATTCTTCATGACCCCATTTGAAGGTTTTCTTGGCAAAGATACTGGAGTGGTTTACCATTCCCTTTTCCAGTTCACCTTATAGGTGAGGAACCTGAGGCAAACAGGGTTAAGTGACTTGCCCAGGGTCACACAGCCAGTTAGTGTCTAAGGCTGGATTTGAACTCAAGTCTTCCTGACTCCACAGCCATCACTCTATTCACTGTGCCACCGGGCAAATCACAACCTCAATTTGCCTCTTAACTTCAATCTGCCTCAGTTTCCTCAACTATAAAGTGGGGATAGTAATAGCACCTACCTCCCAGGGTTGTTGTGATGATCAACTGAAATAATATTTGTGAAGTGCTAAGCACAGTGCCTGGCATATAAGTAGGCACTTAATATATGCTTATTTTCTTCCTTCTTTACTATTAATATTTACTTATTAAGAGCGCTGCATTTTCTTCTCTTTGTGCATACTGTTATAACGCATACATATATTGTGTTTTGTATGCATTTTAGATAGCTTGTCATGTGGAGCTTTGCATTGTGACACACTCATTATAGATAACATTAATATAGATTGGTTTATTCCAGATACCTTCCTGGGGCCTGGAATATTTTGGATGCAGGGAGAAAAATGTAACTTCAGTTTAGATAATCTCTCTTGTTGAGACCCCAGTTTGCTGAAATAATGAAGGGTTATGTTTAAAATGTAGAAGTATAAACAATTCATTGTATTCAAAATATAGTTCTGCATGAAAAATGTGAAATTATACAATGATAAAGCTTTTTCAGTTTGGATGAAATATGGCTATTTCTACATATTTTCTATGTCCATATGTTATTTTTTGTAAGGATAGAGGAAATATACTGCTTTTATCACAAAGTCATTATTTTCATAATTGGAACTGTCTAGCAGCGATTCCCCAGGTCCAAACAGTCCATTCAGGAAAATGTGAAGAGATCTTAGTCTCCATAAACTCACTGCAGAGCACCAAGGATGTAATTGGGAATTTAAGAGAGAGTGACAATCCTTGTTGTTGCCCTGGTACTCCATCTCATCTCATCACTACCTGTGGACCCTCTAATTGGAGGATGGAACCATGAACTCCAAAACCTCCCTGTGAGGGGTGAGCTCAGCTGGGACATCCTCATTTCTCACTCGCTGCACCACTGGGGGACTTCTCTGACTTCTGCAGCATGCCAGGTGTCTCCCCCTTCCAACCTTTTCAGCTTCCTTTTACGTGCTCTCTTCCCCTCTTACATTGGAAGGTTCTTGAGGGAGTGTGGGGGTGAACTGTCTTTTTAAAAAAATTCTACCCTTGATGCTTAGCATGGTACCTGGCACATAGTTGCTCTTAATAAATGTTTATTGACCGTTCAAGGAAACTGAAGAATTCTCAAAGCTCTCCTGAGGCAGTAAGAATTTTTAATTAAGTGATTTAAAATTTAAATTTAAAATTCAGCAACCATCTTGGAGATGTTGTAGACAGATTTTCCCCCTTCTATTTTCTATTCTGAATCATCTAAAAAATTGTCTTTTCTCATGAAGTGTGCTGAAATGTTGAGGTTAAAGACTTTCTTTTTTGCTTTTTGGAGGGAGGAAGGTAGGGCAATTGGGGTTAAGTGACTTACCCAGGGTCACATGGCTAGTAAATGTTCAAGTGTCTGAGGCCAGCTTTGAACTCAGGTCCTCCTGACTCCAGGACCGGTGCTCTATTCACTGTGCCACCTAGCTGCCCCGAGACTTTTTTTTAAGTCCTTATTTTCTAATTTTGCTGTTATTAACCCCAAAGGTATACAGCATCAGTGTTGAAGCAGTCCTAGGAATCATCAAATCCCACTCCCTTATTTTACAAATGAGTACGTTGAAATCTAGGGATGAGAAATGACTTGTCCAACCAGTCAACAGGCTTCAGCTCTGCTATGAGCCAACCACTGTGCTGGGTGTTGGCAACACAAAGAGAAGTGAACACGGGGCAGGCAGTAACAGCAATAGGAACCAGAAAATGCCTTTGTAGAAGGCATTTGAGTTAAGTATTGAAGGAAACCATGGATTCCAAGAGGTGAGGGCACATTCCAGGTGTGGAAGACAGCCAATGTGAAGATGCAGACACAGAGGGCGGAAGAACTATGTATGAGGAAGAGGAAGACCACCAGTTTGCCTGGAAAGGTAAGATGGGCCCAGGTGATAAAGAGCCTTAATCGCCAAACATAGGATCTTACATTTGATCCTGGAGGTAATAGGGACCCACTGGAGTTTAGGGAGCTGAAGGGTGACATGGTTAGACCTAACTGAGCTATGGAAAAATCACTTTAGTGACTGTGTGGAGGATGGGGATTGGAGCAGGTAAGAGACTTGAGGCAGGGAGACCAATCAGGAGACCATTACAATAGTATAGGCAAGAATTAATGAGGGAGGGGCGGCTAGGTGGCACAGTGAATAGAGCACTGGCCCTGGAGTCAGGAAGACCTGAGTTCAAATCCAACCTCAGACACTTAACACTCACTAGCTATGTGACGTTAGGGCAAGTCACTTAACCACAATTGCCCTGCCTTCCCCCTTCCAAAAAAAAAAAAAGAATTAATGAGGGACTAAAACAGGTAGGACAGATAAGTGGTGCAGTGGATAGAGTGCCAGCCCTGGAGTTAGGAAGACTTATCTTCCTAAGTTCAAATCTGGCCTTGAACACTTACTAGCTGTGTGACCCTGGGCAAGTCACTTATCCTTGTTTGCCTCCGTTTCCTCATCTATAAAATGAGTTGGAAAAGGAAATGGCAAACCAGTCCAGTAACTCTGCCTGGAAAACCCCAAATGGCCTCACAAAGAGTCAGAAACGACTCAACGACAACAAAAACCATACATAGCAAAAACTCACTATTTCATATACGATTCTCTTTTTTGTTCTGTGTGTATTGTGGAGTGTTGTGTTTATAATAAATAATAAAGTTAAGGGGGAAAGAGTTCCCTGGACTCTCCCAAACCTACCCCAGATATCTCATGACACGTTGTCTGGCCCTCTTCATGGCATTTATCTTATTCTCTTGTTGGGTCCATCGTTCTATGCCTCTCTTTCCTCCCAGCCTGTACCTCAAAGATTCAGGGAGAGCTCAAGGGGGTTCCCAGAGCCTGCACCTCATCACTTCTATGTTCACTGGGAGCAAGATCTATGTCCTTGGGAACCCCAGTACCTAGCACGATGATTTTACATAATAGGTGATTAATAAATGTTTATTGTATGTATTAAATTAGTATGGTCTAATGAAAACAGCACTAAACTGTGAGGTGAGTGATGAACTGAATTCTAGTCCTATCTTTGTCACCAGCTACTTGCCTGACCTTGAACAAATAATTCACTTCACTTCTCAAGGCCTCAGTTGTCTCATCCGTGAAGTGACCTAGCTTTTAAAATTCTACAGAATAAAAGTAGATCTTTGTACATTAGATAGTAAATAAATAGACCTCATCACCAAGAAGTTATATGAACTGAAAATATAAATAGGGTCAAGTCGCCTGATGGAAGACAGATTCATGAAGAATTTTTAGGGGAAAATGAAAAAGGTTTGAAGCTACCTTTGGTGATAAAATTATTAAAAGGGCAAAAACCATGCTTTCCTAGAAAACGTTTCCTCTAATAAGCTGAAGTCCTCTCTTTCCACCAGGCCTTCCATAACCCTGCCCCCTACTTTGATGTCCCCAGTAGACTTAGATTCCCAGGATGTTAGAGTTAAGGAAAAGCCTTACAGCCCAGCTCCTCATCATTCCACCTTAGAAATCGAAGGTGGAGAAAGCACATGTGAAATCTTCAGACGAGTGAAAAGCAGTGTTCTGTCAACCCCTTATGGATCTACTAACTTCTCCTGGCCCAATATAAGTCTTCTGTAGCCTACATAAGCTCTGGGAGTCCTTATCGCAACTTCCACTCTCACTGACAAGCTGGGCTCCCAGAGTAAGGCTCCTTACATCTCCCCCAAAAGTTTCTAAGGATATTCCTAAGGAACATGGGGTGTTCTTCTCTGATGACATCAGTTTGAGCCTCTATTCTGGTGTGCTCTCCCCAACATATGAATTGCCAATTATCTCTTCAGTATCATCTAATTAATTCTAGTTAGTATCTCCTTAATATCCTCAATACCATTGATTAGAACTCTAGTAATATTAACCATTTAAAATCAATGAATTTTTACAAAGGTAATATTTATGGAGAAGATACAGCAAGAACAGAAATATAAAACATCCCTCTCCTCCACCCCCCAAACACACCACCTTGTTCCTTCAGGAGCAGTCACCCACCCAGGTTTACCTGGTGAATGCAACATAACCAATGACAATTACCTCTTCCCTTCCCTTCATCCATTACTCTGCTAGGCTGAGTAGTTACCTCTTCATTCTGGCATGGACTTCCATCCCTGGACTTTTGGAAACTCATTCTTCAAGCATATCTCTGGTTCTCACCAGTCTTGGCTGCTGAAATCAATCAGTAAACATTTATTAATTGCTTACTGTATACCAGACCCTGTGCTAAGTGCTGAAAATGCAAAAGAAGGTAAAAAAACAGTCTCTGCCCTCAAGAAGCTTATACCCTTTCAGAGCAGCCAAGGCTGCAGCCATCTACACTATTCCTTTGCCTAAGAGCAGGAAAGAAGAGATACAACAGAGATAGAAGCAACAGCAGGTTCTCAGCCTGGGTGGGAGGATAAAGGCATAAGGTCTCTCCCCTACCCAGAGCTTACAGCATGTTTTCCTTTGATCACCAGCAGAAAAGTGAAAGACTAAGCTGCCCCTGTAGGAATCTTTCTTACGTACTCCCCGTTCCAACTCAGCGGTTAATCACAGGGCTTTTCTTTACTACTTGGTAAATGTATAGGAGTCACAGAACACCTGAATGCTCTGACGTTCCTATGGGAGATTTCATTAAGCAAGGCACACTAAGCATGCTCGTAAGGGTGGTCTCTCATTGGTCAGTCCTGTGTTAGACTTCTTTTCCTGACAGAGGTGCTAGCAACATGGCCAATGGGTACTAGTAGGGGTCAGCTAACTTATGGAGAAGTGAGGGCAAAAGCATGGAGGACAGTAAATATAAGAGGGTCATCCTATGACATGTAAGCTGAGTAGCCTTGGCTTCTTTCTTAGAAACACGCTCACCTCTAAAGGTTTTGTTACTTTAGTATGAACAGAAAACCCTGCAGAGTCCCTTGGTCCCTTACCCTTTATTGACCAAAGTAGGTGGTAAGGAGATTGTTTCATCCCAAACTGACAAGTCCTTCAGAGGTGACCACATGTATCCCCAAAAGCAGCCAGAGCAACACATTCCATGAAATGACCTTGGTTACATAAAAAAGGGCCAGTGAAAGAAATGGGTAGATATTGGAGAGAAAACAGGAACTGCAGCTTTAAGTCAAAGGAGAAAACAGAAGACTACATAAATAGTAAGTAAGGCCAGGGAGCAAAGAAGAGAAAAGGGATCTAACTGATGGGGTACAGGCTCTGGGAAACCCCTTGAACTCTGATTGAATCTTCTCCCTTGATGAGGCATTTGCCTGATGTAGCTACTTCCCACCCTTGATCCTATCAAAATATCATACCCAGATCTGTTACCCTTAAACTAGCCTAGCCCCCCATTGTCTGTCATCTCCAGGTAGCCTTCAGCTATTTCCCACCCTTAATCCCATTACTGGAGTCTAACCTCAGTCCCCTCAAGATCCTCTGCAGACTCCTTCTCAAGACCACCCCTAAATCCTCCCACACTCTTTCTGTATCTTTCTGTATCCATCTTGCCTCCATGACAGGGCCATGAATTTGATCATCATTCTGTATCAGATTATTGTCGATACAAGCTTCACATATACTTAAGCTCCTTAAGAGTCTACCCATTAAAGTTAATCTTTAATAAACTTTGCTTTGCTTTGGCTGAGTCTTGAGTCAAATTCATTCAGCAGGACCTGGAGTGTTGGTATTTTGGGGTCTCGAGAACCCCTAAATCCTAAACCTCAACATAACCACTTCATCAATCTCGTCAACTATAGACAAGAAGTTCTGCTCCCACAATTCTTATCCCAGACAAAGGGAAGCTGGGGGACATTATCGGAAGAGGCTAAATCATGTGACCAAAATTTTTTTTTTAAGTTTGGGGGAGGAGTTCCTGTACCAAATCTGTAGGAAGTGAGAAAGAAAGAGAAAAGAGAAAGAAAATCCATCTTCGTTGTGTAGGCAGGGAGAGGGCCTTGACACCAGGGGCTAAGGCATAATTCTTGTTCAGCCTCTTCTCCCTCCCCCACCCGGAGCTACTGACTTATCCCAGAAGGGAGGCAGATGTTTGATACCCAGTGGCAATTCTTCAAGCCAATTAAAGAGAAGTGCTGACTGTCTCAGGAGAGTCTGCTACCTGACTCTCCTTTGTCAGCAGTCACAATACTAGACCTTTGGGGAAAGGATCTGACGGGATCTAACTGACCCCGTTGGAGGAAAGAAATGGAACATGGCTACTTTTCTGACACGAAATATGCTTTAGCTGGCATTTCTCTCTCGCTAATTTTCCACCAGAGGAACCATAGGCTCCTGCATGTTTCTCTTTGTAACCAATATTTTTCTTTGCATTTCTGTTTTCTCAGGAACTAGAGATTGTTCCTTAGCACATCAAATAATTACTTTGTTGGTTTTGTTAGAAAAAAATTAACAAATTAAAAGAGGCCCACAGAATCCTTAAGATAGACAGGTCAGACCAAAACTACAAAGGCTATTCCTATGGGAATCCAAAGCCACCTTTGGAATTGAGATTCTTTTAATTTGTAAATTCATTCTTAAAAAAAAGATCTTTCTACTCCTCTCCCCTACTTTTCATAATCCCTTGTAGACAAAACAACTACATATTTAACTGAATCATTCACTTTTTATCAAGTAGTTTGGGTTTTATCAGGCTGCAGCCCCGGAGAGAAGTAGCATGTGATGTTTTCAGAGGACCCAAGATCAAAGGGATCTGAGAGGTCATCTATTTTGCTTGCCTCATCTTTACAGAGGATAAAGGGCTTGCCCACGCTCATATGTGTAGTAAGCAGAAGGGCCATGACGGACAGATCAGACAGTGTCCATTGCATCACCATACCCACCTTCCTCTGGGTTGTTAAAGCTACTGCTTTCCCTTGGCTGGTGTCAGGGGAGTGGGCAAACCTTAGAATTTAGATAATGTGTTAAAATATTAGAGAAACTACTCTTGTGGTAATTATCTATGAGCCTTTCTTGACAATATCAATTCACTGGGCATTTTTTTTCTTCAGCAGGATGGCAAATACCCGTACAAGGAATCCCCACCCCAGCTGGTACTTCACTGCTCAGCTCAATCAATGCTGTCTAACTAACTCCTCTACTTCACTCCTCAGTACCTTTCCACACAATTCATTGATTTCTGAATCTGGACATGACTTCCCTAACTGTTAACAAACAAGCAAATAAACAAAAAACACTCAGTGGCTAAGCCCTGAAGCTAATACAGAATCAGTATACTCCTCCTCCTCTCCTTTCTTCCCTCCTCCACCAATCAATCACTAAACATTTATTAAGCACCTACTATGGGCAGCCATGTGGCACAGTGGATAGAGTGCTGAGCTTGAATTCAGAAAGACCCGAGTTTAAATCTGGCCTTACATACTAATTGTGTGCCCCATGGCAAGTCACTTAACTGTTTGCCTCAGTTTCCTCATATGTAAAATGAGTTGAAAAAGGAAATGGCAAGCCACTACAGTATCTTTGCCAAGAAAACTCCAAATGGGGTCAGGAAGAGTTGAACGCAACTGAAAACAGCTGAAGAACCACAAATGTACTACATATGGTACGAAGGCTGGAGGTACAAAAAGACATTCTTTGCCCCGAAAAAGCTTACAATCTAATGAAGAGACAATGTGCAAGCTATATATAGGATATATACAAAACAAACTATATACAGGACAACTAGAAAATATTTAACAAAGGAAAGAATTGGAATTAAGAAGAGTTAGGGAAGGCCTCCTGTAGAATGTGGGATTTTAGTTGGGAATTTGTATTCTGAGTAGAGGAGGGAGAGCATTTCAGGTGTGGGGGACAGCTAGAGAGACTGCCAGAGCAGAGAGATGAAGAGTCTTGTTTGTGGAATGGGCAGGAGGCCCGTGTCACCGGATCAAAGAGTATGTTTTGGGGAGTGAGGTGTCAGAAGACTGGACAGGTAGGAGGGGGCTTAAGTTATGAAAAGTTTTCAATGCCAAACAGAACATTTTTATTTGATTCTGGAGGCAATAGGAAGCCACTGGAGTTTATTGAATAGAGGGATGACATGATCAGGCCTGAGCTTTAGAAAAATCACTTTAGTGGCTGAAAATGAAGAACGGATGAGAATGCAGGAGAGGCTTGAGGCAAACCCATCAGCTGACTATTGCAATAATCAAGGCATGGTGATGAGGGCCTGCACCAGAGTGGTGGAGTGTCAGGGGAGAGTAGGGGGCATATTTGAGAGATATTGTGAAGGTGAAATTGACAGACCTCGACAAGAGATTGAATATGGGGGTACCGTGGGGGAAGGTGAGAGATAATGGGGAATCCAGTTTGACAATATTGCCTGGGGTGTTTTATATGCTGTATTTGTTGCGGGTGGGGAAAAGATGTGATTCTTAGTTGGTACAAATAATGCTGACTTAATGTAGTGGAACTGTGTAAGGGGAGACGATGATGCCAGAGCCTCTTGGGAAAGAGACATGTGTGGAAGGAAAAGACTCTGGAAATTTCAGGAATATAGGGGAAGCAGGCTCTTCAACATGTCCTGTGTTTTTAGCTTGTATTCCTAGAAACTTCAAAGACTTTCCTCAGAGCCTTTCTCATAGTTGAGCTGAGATCTTATCTTGCTCCCGTATAAAGAGCTCTTATGTATTTTCTGCTATTTATTAATCTGCATGATATCTTTGTTGTTTGCTGTTTCCTTGGATAAATGGTCTTTCTTGCTATTTGTGACGGCCTTTTGTTTGATGGGAAGGCATTAAGCTGGTGAGTCTAACCTAAGGATATACCCTCCTCTTAGGGAATGATCAGGGAAGTGGCATTTGTTTTGAGGCTAAAAAATCATACCCCTTTACCAGCAATATTTAAGAGGAGCAGATAGATATAATTCTAATCCAATACACCTGTTGAAAATAGGTTTGTGAAGGAGCAAGCTTGAGTATAGGACCCTTTTTTCAGCTCATCTCAAGCTAGAAATTATGTGTCTATACAATGAAACAATCCACATAGATACACTTATTTTACATTATGTCTTTTCATACAAAGACTTACATTAGACTTATATGTAGATGTATGTATCTTACATTACCTACAACCCATATAAACATCTGTATCTTACATTAAGAATTTTAAAACAAAATTAATTTCAAAAAACTTTCATACAACAGTCTCTTAACCAAGGACCTCACTTTCTCTTCTTTTTTTTTTTTTGGTTTTGTTTTTTGTCTTTTTGGAGAGGGGAAGGCAGGGCAATTGGGGTTAAGTGACTTGCCCAAGGTCACGCAGCTAGTAAATGTTAAGTATCTGTGGTTAGATTTGAACTCAGGTCCTCCTGACTCCAGGGCCAGTGCTCTATTCACTGCACCACCTAGCTGCCACCTAGGGCCTTACTTTCTGCTTCACTCTCTTTTTTAAAATTTTATTTTTAAAAATTAATTTATTAATTTTTAGTTTTCAACATTCACTTTCACGAGATTTTGAGTTCCAAATTTTCTCCCCATCTCTCCCTTCCCCCACCCCAAGATAGTTTGCATTCTGATTACCCCTTCCCCCAGTTTGCCCCCCCCTTCTATTACAACCCTCTCCTCTTATCCCTTTCCCTTCAATTTTTCTATAGGGCAAAATAGATTTCTGTCCCCATTGTCTGTATATCTTATTTCCCAATTGCATGTGAAAAAAATTTTTAACATTCGTTTTTAAAACTTTGAGTTCTACATTCTCTCCCTCCCTCCCTCCCCACCCACCCTCATTGAGAAGACAAGCAATTTGATATAGGTTATACATGTGTAGTCATGTAAAACACTTTACATGTAGTCATGTTGTGAAAGGCTAACTATATTTCCCTCCATTCTATCCTGCCCCCATTTATTCTATTCTCTCCTTTGACCCTGTCCCACCTCAAAAGTGCTTGCTTCTGATTGCCCCTCTCCCCATTTGTCCTCTTTTCTGTCATCTTCCCCTCTCTTATCTCTTTCTCCCCTACTTTCCTATAGGGTAAAATAGATTTCCATACTCAATTGAATGT
>JAQQSU010016092.1:0-11019 GCA_028627135.1 Pseudochirops cupreus
TATATTTTTCAAGGTGTCATTGACTTCAGTATTTTTTGGGGTCTCCTTTGGCAGGCCATTGACTTGTTTTTCATGATTTTCTTGCATCATTCTCATTTCTCTTCCCAATTTTTCCTCCATTTCTCTTACTTGATTTTCAAAATCCTTCTTGAGCTCCTCCATGGCCTGTAATCAGTTCATATTTTTCATGGAGCTTTTGATGCAGGAGTTTTGACTTTGTTGTCTTCTTCTGGTTCCATGTTTTGATCCTTTTTGTTCCCAAAAAAGGATTCTATGGTCTGATTGTATTTCCTCTGCTTGCTCATCTTGTTAGCCAATTACTTGACTTTTGAGCTCTTTGCCATGGTAGAACTCTGCTTCTAGAGTGGAGAGAGCTGTGTCCCAAATTTCTGGGGTTTTCACAAATGTTGTCAGAGGCATGAGGAGGGCAACCTCTCTACAGCCACCACAAGCTCTGGCACATGGGCATTTCTCACCCCAGGACCACCACCCAAGACTGCAATGTAGATTCAAGTAGCTCAAAGCAAGAGCTATTTCCCTCTGAATGGTGGCTTGGTCCCCCTACAATCTGCAGACCAGGAGCTCCAGAGGCAGCCACGTGGCAGCAGCTGGAGCTGCTGTGCCTCTGCCACCTCTTGCACTGGGAACAGGAGCCAGAATGTGCCCTTCTGTCACCCAGTTCCAACAGAGTTCCCCACTGACCTTTTACTTTCTCTTTGTAGTTTATGGGTTGAGAAGTCTGGAAACCATCACAGCTGCTGGTGATTCACTCTCCTGAAATCTGCTCTGGCAGTCTGTGTCACTGGTCAGGGTTGTCCTGGGCTTGGGCCCGCGCAGCTCATGTGGGACTGCTCAGCCCCCAGCCTGGTGTGATAGACCCTTCCTGCCAGCCTGCCAGGCTGCCTTCAGCAGGAGATTTGTTTCTCTCTGTCACTTTTTGAGTTCTGTAGCTCTAAAATTTGTTTAGAGTCATATTTTACAGGTATTGGAGGTGGCTAGAGCGGTGAGAGTTGAAGCAAGTTCCTGCTTTTACTCTGCCATCTTAGCTCTGCCTCCTAAAGCAGGAATTCTTAATCTGGGTTCCATGGATGCTTTAGGCTTCGGGTGTTTCATGATTTTTTAAAAGAAAATTTATTTAAATAGAATGTGTTTACTTGGAAATTTAATGTATTTTATTTTATTTACTTAAAAACATGATTCTGACAAGGGGCCCATCCATAGGCTTCACCAGGATCAAATGAGATAATATGTGTAAAGTAGTTTGCAAGCCATTCTGCTGAATGCCAGCTGTTGTTATTATTAATTTTTAAATTGTATTGATGTCTTTTGTTTTTGTTAGTTATTTCCAATTACAATCTTCCTTCTTTTACCCAGTGAGCCTTCTCTTGTGATAAAAAAAGCAAAATGATCAACCTTGTCTGACATTGTATGCTACATTCAACTCCCATGACTACAAAACAAGGCAGTGTCTTTTCTCCTCTCTTCTCCAAGCCAGGCGCAGTCCTTCTAATTATAGAGAATTTAGTTTCATTTTATAATTATTTTTGTTTACATTATTGTAGACGATATTGTTTTCAGGATTCTACCTACTTCACTCTGCATTGATTCTTAAAAGCTTTCCAGTTTGAATTCCTCCCCTTTGACATTTCTCGTGACCTGATAACATAACCCTTGATATTCATGCACCCAAAAAACATGTCCCTCAATTGATACATTCTCATTTTATTTCTAGTTCTGTGCTACCACAAAAAGTGCTTCTATAGATTTTTAAGTATATATGGGACCTTTCTTTCTGACCTCCTTAGAGTATACCTAGCAGTGGGATCTCTGGGTCAAAGGCCTTGGACAGTTCACATAACTCCAATTTGTTTTTTGGAATGACTAGACCAATGCAAATTTCCACTGACATTCTATTAGTGTGCTTGCCTTCCTACAAGCTGAGCACATTAAAGATGGATTGAACTCCAAAGAATGAATAGTATGGCTTCTTGTCTTCCCTGAGGCCCAGACAGTCAAGGAGGTAAATTGGAGTTGTGAGAATGGAGCTGGCTTAGGTCCAGGTTTGTGGAATTTACAGTCATCCTGGGGCCAGTAAATGCTTGGAGCAGCCTTTTTTATTTTGGGGATATGATAAATTGGGTCATCTGCATCCAGCTTTCTAACCTCCCCCACAGACACACAGACATAGAATGAGACATACACAGAAACACAAACCTAATGACACACAAAGACATCGACAGACATACCCTGATGACGTGTGTCAAACTTCTCTCCCAAGATCTATATTCAATAATTCAATGAACACTCATTAGGCACCATAACATCTCTTGAATCCATCCCTTTCTCTGTACTCACATGACCAGCCTAGTTCAGGTCTTTAACATCTTTTACCTGGGTTATTGTAGTAAACTCCTAATCGGCCTCCCTGCCTCAAGCTTCTCCCCGCTCCAATTCGTTCTCCACGCAGCTGCCAAAATGATTTTCCCCAAGTACAGATCGAACAGAACCACTCCCCTATTTCTTGCTCAAACTGCTCCAAGGGCTTCCCAGTGTCTCTAGGGTCAAATATAAACTTCTTTGCTACACATTCTAACTCTAGTGTACTTTCCAGTCTTCTTATATGATATTTTCTCCATAGCAATTTACAACACAGTCAGACTAGACTATTTGATGTTTCTCACCTGTGACATTCTATTTCCCTCCAGGGAGGGGCTCCCTCCTCCCCTCCACCTTTTAGAATGCCTAGATTCCTTCAAAGTTTAGCTTAACTTCCATGTCCTATACAGGAAGCTTTTCCTGACCTTCCAATGTGTTAGTTACCTTCCTGTATCTGAAATTAACTTGTATTTGCTTGCTAAAAATTTATTTCATTTTTGGGTACCCATTGTCTCTCTTGAAATAGAATATAAATTCCTTAAGGGCAGGGACTGACTTTTATATCCATTTTCATTATATTTATACTCATATTCCCAACATGCAGCACAGTGCTTGTGCATAGCAGGCACTTAGTTAATGTTTGCTCTTTGGTTGATTGATTGACATCTAGGCACTGTGATATTGTTGGTGCTGAGGAGACAATGACAAAAATGAAAAAAAAAATTGATGTCTTCAAACAACTTCAATGGCTAATCCCACTCTGAATATCCCTGCAGGCTGTTCTGAATGTGATCTAAGTTCTTCGCTGAGCCTAGGCTCCTTCATGGGGGCCTTAGCTCTTGGAATGTGTATTAAAGAATAGAACTGGGTGCTACCCTAAGGGAGATCACATTCTAATAATAGGGAGACAAGGACCTAACTCAACAGAAATAATTTGCCCTCAAGTGCAGGGAGGGGCAGGAGATTAATCATTATTCTAAAACCACCCAAGTGTAGGGTTACAAAGCATTTTCATATCAGTTGTCTGACCTGAGTTTTGCAATAACCCTGTCAACTACTGGGCTTTTCCTTCTTGTCTCTGTATTCTCAGCCCTTAACTCAGCCCCTAGCTAGCAATCAATAAAAATTTATGAAGTGTTTAATAGGCCAGGTTCCCTAGAATTTAGTTACAGAGAAAGTGAAAGGGGGGAAGAGAGAGGGAGAGAGGGGGGGAGAGAGAGAGAGAGAGAGAGAGGGAGAGAGAGAGATTGATTTTTTAGAAGGCAAATGAAGAAAGATGGGAAGTCTGATTCCCAGGTACACATTCTCCTTCTGATCTGGGTTCTACATAGTCAGGGCTTGCAGGGGATACAAGACAGAAAAGAAAAGAAAGGAAAAAGAAACAGTCTTTGTGCACAAAGAGCTTAAATTCTTTTGGGAGAATCAATCACAAGTATTTACTCAACTCTTAATATGTTCTAGGCCAGTGGTTCTCAACCTTCCTAATGCCGCAACCCTTTATTACAGTTCCTCATGTTGTGGTGACCCCCCAGCCATAAAATTATTTTCATTGCTACTTTATAGCTGTAATTTTGCTACTGTTATGAATTATAATGTAAATATCTGATATGCAGGATGTATTTTCATTGTTACAAATTGAACATAACCCACAGGTTCAGAACCGCTGTTCTAGGCACTCTGATAAGCATTGGAATACAAAGTATCCCCAGTAACAAAGTTATTTGGGAAAATGTACTTGGGATACGAGGGTTACCCAAGGGACACAAAGGAAAAGCAAAAACAAGGAATACAAACACAAAAATGAGGACAGTTCCTGCCCTCAAGAAGCCTGTATTCTAAAAGAGAAGACAACATATATGAATCAAACATGAAAGACAGACACAGAATCTATTGAAGGCAACCTTAGGGGGTGTGGCAATAGGATCTGGGGCTGAGGGGAGTCTGGGAAAGGCTTCCTGATGAAGGGAACACTTAAATGGAATCCTAAAGGAAGTCAGGGATTATAAGAGTCAGAGATCGGGAGGTAGAGCACTCAAGGTATGAGAAACAGTCAGTGCAGTTATGGAGACGGGAGATGTGGTATCGTGTGTGAGGAACAGCAAGTACAGGTCAGTATGGCTGGATTGTAGATAGAGTGCATGGAGGGCAATAGAATATAATATAGACTGAAAAGATAAGAAGAGGCCAAGTTATGAGGAACTTTAAATGCTGGGTAAAGAATTTAAAATTTTATGCCAGAGGTAATAGGAAGAGCATTAGAGCAGTGGTTCTCAACCTTCCTAATGCCGCCACCCTTTAATAATTGTACGTGGGCGTATCTGCATGTGGGCAGACTCACCTGGAGACAGATAGAGGAGCAGTGTCTCTGTTCCTAAGACCATCGGAAATATGTGTTTTCCCATGGTTTTAGGCGACCCCTGTGAAAGGGTCGTTTGACCCCCAAAGGGGTCGTGACCCACAGGTTGAGAACTGCTGCATTAGAGCTTATTGAGTAGAGGTATGTGAGTAACATATTTAAATTTGCTCTTAAGGAAGATCTCTTTGCAGCTGAGTGGGAGATAGATTGGAATGGGATAACACTTGAACAAGGGAGGCTATTTCAATACTCCAGGTGAGTGGGGATGAGGGCCTGAACTAGGATGGCAGCTGTGTAAGAGGAGAAAAGTGAATGTATGTGAGAGATGTTGTAGAGCAGAGAAAGAAATCCGAAGATTTTTCTTTCTATGATAGATGGGATATAGAAGGTAAACCACATACTCTAGATTAGAAGATGACAACAAAAACACAAACTTGTTTGACTGGAAGGATGTTGGTATTCTAAACAGTAAATAGAAAAATTCAAAAGTGGTGAGGGTTTTGGGGAAAAGATAATGAGTTCTATTTTATACATGTTGAGTTTGAGACGCCTATGGGACATAAAGTCTGAAATATCCAGTAGGCAGTTGATGAAGAAAAGAATGGAACCAAGAGAAATACTAGAGTTAGATAAAGTGATCTTTGCACAGAGATGATAATTGAATATATGGGAACTGATGAGATCATCAACTGAGATAGTATAGAGTGAGAAAAGAAGAGGACCTAGGACAGAGCCTGAAGGGATGCTCATAATTAATAGTTATGACATGGATCAGAATCAACACCAAAATAGACTGAGAGAACACTCTGATTGAAGGAGAACCAAGAGAGAGCAGAGTCATGAAAACCCATAGAAATGCAGGAGGAGAAGATGGTCTACACTGCAGAGAGATTTAAAAAAAGGAGAAAGAGCTCATTAAATTAGGAACTTGAGAATATTGGCAACTGCAATTTCAGTTAAATGAAGAAAGCTAAATTGCTGAGGTTTTAGCAAGAAAGAGAACTCAATGTGGAGGCAGTAATTGCAGATAGCTTTTCCCAAGGAGTTTAGCTGACAAGAAAAGAGATATAATGTGATAACTGACAGGCATGGTGGGATCAAGTAGTTTGTTTTTTAAAGGATGAAGCAGACATTATCATGTTTGTAGACAGCAGGAAAAGGGCCAGCAGATAGGGAGAGAATGGGAGTGCTAGTAGTAGCAATTTGTGGGAGAGGTTGGGAGGGGATGGAATCAAGGGTTCATATAGAGACTTTGGCAAGGATAAGGGCTACCTCATCATTAGAGACCAGGGAAAGATGTTGTGGGATGAGGAAGGAAGAAGAGGGAGGTTTTAGCTAATGGCCTTGGTTGTTTTCACTTGGAGGTTTTTGTTTTTTAAAGGGGTGTGTGTGTGTGTGTTTGTGTGTGTGTGTGTGTGTGTGTAGAGAGACCAGAGCACCTAACTGAAGGACAGGAGTGGCGAGAGAGCATGTAGTACTGTAGAGTTAACATAGGTGGGGGGTTTTTTGGAATATGGATTTCTTTCAGAATTCCTAAAATAAAGTCAAATATGCATAATGAAAATTTACAGAATTTCCATAAAGCAAGAACTCTATTCTGTCTCCTGATTCTCTTCCTGATTCCTTAAGGTAGGTGATCACCAAGGTTTTATCTTCTAAGTTCTCTTCTCTCTCCATTCTCTCCTTTAGTAATATTCCTTTCTAATATGTCAACTATCATCTCTACACAGGTGACTCTCACATGCAAAGCACTAGTTCTTATCACTCCACTGAGATCCAGCCCCACATCTCTAGTTTGGTACCTCAAACTGAAAATCTCCAAAGTTAAGCTTAATTATCTTTTTCCTCCCCAACCTGCTCCTGCTCCAAAATCTTTATTTCTAGCAGTAACAGCATTATTCAATTTCAAATTTCTTTTTTAAGGGACAAGATGTCATCCAGGCAAAATATTTAGGATTTATTTTGTGCTAGACAGAATGCTAATTCATTCTTGGTCACTGACCACTTTAACACAGTTAATAAGTGATCTTGGGGAGGTATATTGGGTAGAGTGATGGGGATATAATATGTGACTTTAGGGTAAGGATGGCATTGAGTTAGGATCCTTTTCTTACCCCAATGTTGAGAGTAATTTTGAGAGTCCCGTTTCCCTGTTATTTACTAGAAAAAGGTGAAACCAAATAAATTAAAATATTCTGGAGGAACCCTAGCACACAACAGGATTTACTGCAGAGGAAGAGAGAGCATTCAAATCTTAGAGCTCCCCTACAATGACTATCAGAAAAATTTAGCTAATGTGTGTGATGTTTGTTTGTTGAGGTGTCGTAGTAGATATGGAGCCTTATGAATAATGGTGGTTAAAAGACAAAATCAAACCAAATTTCCCTTCTATTTTTGGACAGCTTGACTAGACAGCATATTCATTGATTCCATTAAATTCTATTCAAGGGACCCTTACTAAGTATTAATTATGTCAGACTAGATGTTGTAGGTACAAAGAGTAAAAACTTTTTAGTCCCTGCTCTCAAGGAACTTATAATAGAGATGATAATGTTTTTGTCCAGATATATAATTTCATCAGGATGGGCAAATTCTTAGTGTGGAAGCTCCTTTCACCAATGCATGCATCTACAGCTTATCTATAATTTATAGTCTTAAAGAGTTGTTTGGGTGCACTAAAAAGTTAAGCAATTTGCTTGTGGTTTATGCAGCTCATATGTGTTACAGCAGAATTTGAATCCTCATAAATGGTCTGCTACCCACTCTGCCACTCTCCACCTCTTATTGTGAGATTAGAGTATTTTAGTTTGCCCTCTGATAGTATCACTCAGGGTGAGGTGGGGGTGGGGAGCAACTAGCAGGTCAGTCTCTTACACTTAGAAGGGCCGGTATGGTTGGATCTGGGTTGCTCTCTCTGTTTTCAGATGAGATAATGTACATATAATGCTTCATAACCATAACATGTTATACAAATTTGAGTTAGTGCTATCGTCATCACCACTATTATTATGGGATAAGTTGATAGTTCTTTGAGTTTTTCTCAGAACACCACCCGCACCCTAACAAATGTTTGTGGGAGGCTGGAATGCAACCCATATCTGTTTCCTAAGCTGTTGAAAGTGAGTGCTGTTATTCATCATTGAGCAGAGGCTGGGGGACCACCTGTCAGGGATGCTGAAGGGGAGATTCCTGCTTTGAGTGGGAGTTTGGATTAGTTGACCTCTATAGTCTCTCTCAACCCCAAAATTCTATGATTCTCTATTTCAAAGATTCTACAGGTAACCAATGATGAAAGTCAAGGAAAGTGTATATGCTTCTAAGGTGCTGTGAGTTGTATAGAGGCTCTGGGATTTGGGAAGGCACGAGGCAGGCACAAGTCCAAGCACTTTTAACCCCAGGAGCACAATAATTGGCCCCAGATTAGCTCATCCCTTCCTTCCCTCCAAATCTTGAAGCAGAAATTCTTCCTAAAGCCAAAACAAATTATATTGATACTTTTATTGGGGTCATGGAGACAGTAAACATCTGCTTCGCAGGAGACTGAAGTCATCAGACTTTTCTAATTCGTCTTCTGAGGGAATGGATGAGCCTGGGGGAAGACTCTAGAGAACTTTTTCTGATCATCAGCAAAATTCATACTAGCCCTGCCACAAATCCCAGAGGTTATAGGCCACCACCATGGAAAATCAAGACATTGTTGTAGGTCAGGGAATAGGTAGGGTCAAGAGTTCACGTTGGTTTTACCCTCTTATCCTTTTGAGCCTTCGTTCACTCTCCTGGCTTGTCTGAGCTTGGCAGGAAACAGACAAATAGTGGCTGAGTTCTGAGTGCTGAGGTGACTAAGATGAGAACTGACTACTGGTCAGGAGAAGATGACTCTTAGAATTACAAAATTCTAATGAGACTGTTAGAGCTGGAAAAGACCTTAAATCTCATGTAACTCAATTTCCTAATTTTTTTTTAAATCTCCAAACTACTTAGTACTTACTACATATATGTCTTGTTTCTATTTAATAGTAGCTAATATTTACATAGTACTTACTATGTGCCAGGCACCATACTAAGTACTTTCCAAATTTTTGTTTCTGGAGAGGGGAAGGCAAGGCAATGGGGGTTAAGCGACTTGCCCAAGGTCACAGAGCTAGTAAGTGTGTCAAGTGTCTGAGGCTGGATTTGAACTCAGTTTTTCCTGACTCTAGACCCAGTGCTCTATCTATTGTGCCACCTAGTGTATGTCTCTCCCCCAAATACAAGCTTCCTTAGGGCAGGAACTGTTTCATTTTTATCTTTGTATCTCTAGTGCTTAGCACAGTGTCTGGTAATGTACAGTAGCAAATGCTTGTTGAGTTGAATTTTACATTTAAAGGAATTGAAGGTCAGAGAAGGAAAGTGACTTGCTCAAGGTTACACAGCTAGTGGGTGGTAAAGTTGAGACAGAACTGGGTCAGTTCATAATAGTTAGCATTTATATAGGTTTGAAAAGTTCTTTACAGATTTTATGTCATTTGATCCTCACAAAAACCTTTAGAGCAAAGTGCTATTATTATCATTTTGCAGATGAAGGCGCTAAGGCTAAGAATAGTTAAGTGACTTGCCCAGAGTCATAGAACTAGTAATGTTTGAGGTAAAATTCCATTTTCAGTCATTTTTTCAGTTGGGTCCAACTCTTCGTGACCCCATTTGGGGTTTTCTTGGCTACAGGACTGGAGTAATTTGTCATTTCCTTCTCCAGCTCATTTCACAGATGAGGAAAGTTAGGCAAACAAGGTTAAGTGACTTGCCCAGGGTCAGTCACACAGTTAGCAAGTGTCTGAGGCCAGATTTGAACTAAGGTCTTCCTGCCTCCAGACCTGGTATGGTATGCACTGCACCGTGTAACTACTCAAGCCTAACACTGACCACTGGGATGCCTGCTTACCTCTTGAAGTTCCTCGCTCTGTCACTGTATGAGAGCAACCATAGAGGAAAACATATAACATATAATATGTAGCATATAAAACACTATAATAAATACATATACAATGACATTTAGTCAATGAATAAATAACAAATAGGGTAATGCTTATAGCACTCTCTCTGGCACCCTTTCTTCACATGTGTCCTTTGAGAGAATCCACCTCATCAGACAGCAGCCTCTAGGGTGAGGGTTCTTAAGCTTTTTTGTCATCGATTCCTTTGGCAGTCTGATGAAGCCTGGGGGCCCCTTCTCAGAACAACATTTTTGAATACAAAGGACTACAAAGGAAAACAAGTATATTGAAAAAGATATCCATTTCTCTAACACCTATCTATATCATCTGTATAGGTATCTGTATCTCTATCCAAGTTCATAGACTCCAGGTTAAGAGCTTGCTTTGGGGCATTCCAGCAAGGATGGTCTACCAAACATGGCATCTCTTTGCAAGAGAGTGGTGCATACTCCCCCAATCGATTCTAATGAGCTGCAGTGTTGATTTTCTCTTATTACAAGATAATTCAGTCAGTGGAACGACAAGCACATCTTTCTGATTAGCTCACCTGGCAGTTTCTGTTCTTGCAGACGACACCAGGGACGGCGTTGCAGGGTGAGTCTCCCCACAGTTCGGCCTCAATTTGATTTGTAATTTCCCCAAATATCCCTTCGTAACTGATTGAGCCGCAGTTACTTGAGCTTAAAACCCTAATGCAATATGAGCTTGAACTAGAAATGAACTGTGGAGTTGCCCAATGTTCCAGGTCACCCTGCCACCATCCAATGGCCCCCTACCACCCTGCAATCACGATTCAAAATAAAACCTGGGAAGGAGCTCAGACCACAATTCAGATATGGTAGAGTAGCAGACAGAATCCGATCTTACAATTTAGGGTCATAGTTTTAGAGCTGAGAGAGACTGTAGAGGTGAGCTAGTTTGACTCTCCTATTCTACACACGACCCAGAAAAATTAAATTACTTGCCCAAGGTGACACAGGTAGTAAGCATCTAAGTGGAGTCTGAATCTCAGCTGAGCAGAGGGTAGTCAGCTGGCAGCAATGAAGTTAACCAGGCAGCCCAGTGTGGTGATTCTGGAGATGTAGGGGGAAGAGGGCATATGTGTCAGACACTGTACCAAGTGATTACAAATATTATGTCCTTTCATCTTCACATCAACCCTGGGAGGAAGGTGCTATTATCACCCCTGTTTCACAATTTTACTTAATTCCCTTGAGTACTTGAAGGCAGTTATTATACATTTCCTAAGTTTTCTCTTTTCTAAATTAAACACCCTCAATTCCTCTAACTAATATCTGTAAGGCATATATATATATA
>JAQQSU010016093.1:0-11019 GCA_028627135.1 Pseudochirops cupreus
TGTGTGTGTGTGTGTGTGTGTGTGTGTGTGTGTGTGTGTATGGCAATCTTGTTCCATAGAAATAGTCCTGACCTTATCAAGGCACAGTCTAACCTCCTAGTCTGTGGAAGGGGAAGAAAATGACATCACAATGTTAGTCTTTATTACAAAGGACAAAACAGGCATTCATCTCAAGGAATTTCAGCACCTATCAGTCAAATAAACAAGCAGTCAGGTTTTAAGCGAGACTTCTCAGTTGGTCTCTGAGGCCATGCTCATTTGTAGACATTACAGCTCCCCAACCCTGTATTTCTTCAAGTAGAGGAAAAAATCCTGAGTCACAGGAAAATTCAATTTAATTCAATTAAAAAGATTAAGCTCTTACTGTGAACAGAGTACATAGGGATGAGAGTACAGGGAGAGACATCAAGAAGGAGAAGGTTGCACCTGGGGAACAGGTGGTGCACAGAACACCCCTTTCCAGAACTGGAAAGATCACTGGGTCTAGAGCAAATCTCAAGTCTTAGATTCAAGTGCCTATAGTAAGTAAACTCTTTGAGGATGGGAACTATTTCATTCTTGCCTTTGTCCAGTGTCTGGCACATAGTAGGCCCTTCTAATAAATGCTTATTGAGCTGCACTGAATCAAAACCCTATTTCTGCTATATGAGCAGAGGTATTTGAATTAGATTATCTCCGAGATTCCTTCATCTCTGTCTTTTATTGTTGTTATTGCTGGACCACACCAATGATTTTACTGATTTGAAAAACTGGTAGTTAGGAAGCTCCCTCTACCAATGCAAATTGGTTTCCTATCTGTGATTTATAGTCATAGAAGTTGCTGTAATGGCAATTAATTTAGCAGGTACTTGGCCCTTAGTAACTAAGGGCTAAGTACTTCTGTGAAAGAGGCAGAGGGTGTGAACTCTGTCTCCTGTGTGAAAGAAGCAGAAGGTATGAACTCTGTCTCCTGTGTGAAGAGAGGGCCTGAACTCTGCCTCCTGTTGCTGATATGGCAGGAGGGGGTTGGCTGAGACAAGAGGCCAGTGTATGTATATAAGAAGAGTTCCAGGGACAAAGAATCAGAATCAAGAATTTTCTTCCTGGCTGGCTCCTGGTGGAGGAAAAATCATGGAGACTGAAGCTAACAGAGAGAGAGGAAGAGAGAGAGAGAGAGAGAGAGAGAGAGTTTCTCTCCCAGCATCTGAAAGCTGACTGAGAACTGAGTTGGAGTTTTCTTGAGACCAGAATCTGGTGAAGGCTGAAGTTGCTGCTGCCTTAGAGAGAGAGTTTCTCTCCCAGCATCTGGAAGCTGATTGAGAACTGAACTGGAGTTTTTTCTTGAGACCAGAATCTGGTGAAGGCTGAAGTTGCTGCCTCCTGGAAGGCTGAGATTCCTTCTGGCTCCTAGGGCCAGCAGAACTGCTGGAGGACTGAAGAAGCATGACCGGAATAAGATTTTGTTTGTTTGTGGCTTGGTTGATCCTTGAGCTCCCAGAAACAGAAATTGTGAAGGGTTTGAGATGTGCTGGACCCTGTGAACTTCAGCGTGTAACAAGAACTGCTTGGAGGGCTGGACGAGAACCTGGGAGCTGTCTGCCTCTGAATCCAGGTGACTGTTTGGTGGATTCAAGTAGGAGCTGGGACCATGGAAGGTGATCCAGGGAATCTGAGAGACCACCCTGAGTCAAGAAGAAGAAAAGGCCTCTCCTTGGATATTGAATGAATGATGGAATTGAAGTTTACTAGAGACCAAGGGGTGGAGGGTTTGTGTAATTTTCTAATGATTTTATTTAGTGATTAATGGTACTTAGTGACTGATTGCTAGATAAGTGACTGATTAAGTTAATCTATGATTGCCCCATGAGTGGAAGATTGATTATTGTATTGTGAAATGACTGAATGATTAAGTAAGGAGGGTTTCTCCCTTAGGGAAACCAGATGATTATTCTTTTGCTCTTTGTTCTAAATATTGTGGCCACTGTAGTGGAAACTATGTGGTCATTCTAATGTTAAGCTATTGTGAACAGTATATTGTGATTTTCTGTGATAAGATGTGATGTCGTGAATATTATATCGTGATTTGTTGTGAATATTTGCCTTGATTTGTAATGGAATAAATGGAGTGTTCACTATACTGTATAATCAGAACCTTAAAGCTGTTCACAGTAGCATTTCTTTTGGGAAACTACTCGTGCATGGCATTATAATTGCCTGGAAAGGTTAAGTGAATTGCCCAGGGCCACTCAGCCAATAGTAGGACTTGAACCTAGGACTTCCTGATTCCAAGGCCAGTTCTCCAGTGGCTAAGTCATACTGCCTTTCCAACTAAAATGAGTATATAAAATAATAAAAGCCTACCTAACCTAAGCACTTTTCAGAATTGCATTATAACCTAGGGAATATCTGCTATGTTCCTAAATGGAAAGAAAAACTTTTCCTTAAACAGATAAGAGTAAATTGCAGTGAACAGTAATTGGTCATTTCCTAGCAACCCTGACTAATCTGCAGAGATATAATATTAATAACTCATCTTGTCAAAACCACTCACCATAAAATAGAAAGATATTAAATTTGTCGTGCTATACTATTGAGCTCCATCTTACCAAGTTTGCTATTCTAGAAACTTTTTACTTCTCTTTTTATATAATTTGGCTGGACTTTGTTTATACACTCTTTGTTTGCGACCCCTCAATGTTGAACAGAACAATCCACCCCTGCTTACAACTTGGTTTGTCCCTCTCATAATGCAATCTTATCATTACATAATTCCAATGCCACTAAGTAGGCTAATTCCATACATGGATTTATAGTTTAGATCATCGGCTAGGGGAAGAAAAGTGCCAAGGGCTATTCTGAAACATTGCTCCACTGGCCTAATCCAAAAGACTGCCCATCGCCTCTGAGCCTAAGCAGGCTAACCATTGGAATTACCAGAACACTAAAACATCATTATTCCATTTGGAACTTTAGGGATGATCTGTTGTTTTACAAATTCTTCCAACCTAATAAACTCTTCATCCCATTTAGCGCACCTTTACTCATTCCAACACTATCTCCCAGGTTTATTTCACTTATGCATAATTACCTTTAGCTCACAGGTAGACCACACTCTCTATGCCCCAGATGTATACCTCTCATTCTTGATATCTTTCCCTATACTCTCATCCCTATCTAACTCAACCCTAACCTGCCCCAAGTTCACTGTGCCCCTCTCTATGGCCTCCTTTACCAAGTTTTGGTTTTTTTTGTAACCACTGTAAGGAAAATCCACTAAATTCTTTTCTTTTTCTGCCATTGATTCATTCAACATTAAAATTCCTTCCATCTTACCTAAAACCTGGATTTCCAGTGATGTCTCTACCTTTACCAGTCCTCTTCAACAGATACTACTCTTACCATTGTCACCACCCCTTATTACACGAGACAAAAATGAGTTGTTGGCATGTTCCCCATTGTTTCTAGACCAGAGTCCATTTAGCATTCCTCAAAATCTCTCCTCTTCTGAAGCCATGCCATCTGCTTATACCACACACACACACACTCCCTATCCTTGTTAAAATTGCTAACCAACCTTATAAACACTCTCTTACTTCCCCAGTGACCAGCACCTAGTTCATAGATTTCTCTCCACCCAGTCTCTTGCATCTTCCTTGGTCAACTCAACACTCACATTGATGGACCTCTCAGCACCTTTGTGGTTCCTTGATGCCCTCAACTCTAATGACCTACACTTCTACTCTACTTTTGCTAATCACAAGCACAGACATACAGTGGACCTCATCATCACTGAGAACATCACCTCCAAGGATGTTCTGTAGTATTTTTCATTAGAGGCAATTAGGTACTGGTGCTGGAGTTAGGAAGGCTTGAAGTTAAATCTGGACTCAGAGATGTAGGCAAGTCACTTAACCTCTGTTTGCCTCAGTTCCCTCAATAATAATAGCACCTCTCTCCTGAAGTTGTTGTGTAGAAGTAATCTGCAAAACTTAAAAGCATTTGATCAATTCTACATATTATTATTATTATACTCTACTTTTACCACTTACAAGTTCATCATCATACAGAACTTGTCCACCTCCAAGGATCTGCTACAGTTCTCTTCATGGAGGCATTGTCTCCTTTCTCAGTTTCTATAGATAGCATCCTTCACTTCTTTCCTGAGTCATGAGATGATAGCATACAACAGTGGTTCTCAACATTCCTAATGCCTCGACCCTTTAATACTTATATGTGGGCGTGTCTGCATGTGGGCGGACCTGCCTGGACATGGATAGAGGAGCGGTGTCTCAGTCCCTAAGACCATCAGAAATGTGTGTTTTCCAATGGTCTTAGGTGACCCCCAAAGGGGTCGCGACCCACAGGTTGAGAACCACTGCCATATAACTATATCATTTATTTTCCAATCTGGCAGAGAAAGCATCTACAGTTACAGAGTGTTCATACCATGGTTGTTGAGTTGACCCCTCTTCTTTTGTCTCTCCTCCATCAGGTTGGCCAAGACCCTCACCAAGATACTCATGATTTCCATCCTTTGAGCTGAAAATCATCCCTGAATGACTCTAATAGTCCATTCTTATTACAGGATCACACTTCGAGGACTATTATATAGAATCCAGATTCACAACATTAGGCACATGTGGCAGAGGGTTGGCATGCCAGGCCAGGGTAATCCTCTGAAACATTGTTCCACAAAATCATCAGGGCTAGGAAGGATATTAGAGATCAGTGATTCCAATCCACTCATTTTCCAGGTACAAAACTTAAAACTTAAGGTGGTGAAATGACTTTTCCAAGGGAATTTGGCCAAGAAATAGCAAAGCAAGGTCTAAGCACAAGTCTATCACCTTTAGTCCAGTGATCTTTCCACCTCTCCATGGACCCTACAGGACCCTGGTCTTAATCAAGAGCTCAGCCAAGAGGATTCCTCAGCTTCATCCCATAGCTCCAGAATCATAAAATAAGCTTATATGATTGTACCAATTTCCAGAAATGTCTGCTTGCCCTCACTTCAACTAACCCCACTCCCTGGGAATCAGAAAACAGGCAGAGAGGCTTCTCCTTAGCATTCTTGTCCAACCATCGATCACCAGTGTCCATGCTGCTATTCCAGCATCTCTGCCCCTTTTCCTGGTCTTCCCATCTTTGAGTCTTGGCAGCAATATATTCTGGGGAAATCATAAAGGTTTATATTGGGGGCAAATTATAACCTGGATTAGTGACTGTTAAATCAATAGTGGGTTCTAATCATGTGTATGTGCTATGACTGTAATAGCATACGTTTGTATAGAGAATGTCCCAAAGACAAATGTTTCTATTAAATAGGATCTACAGACATCTACAAACATACAATACTTTTGTTTTCTTATTCTGTTCCATACATCATTTTCTGAGGGACCTGTTTCTGTTAAAGGGCCACCATCCTTCCAGTGTCTTGGCTTCTTAATGTTGGCATTATCTTCAACGCTTCTCTCTCCCTCACCCAATGGAGCCAATCAGCTGCCAAATCTTGCTCCTTCAACTTTCACATCCTTCATATCTGCCCCCTTCTCTCCACTCAAACCACCTTCATTCAAGCTTTCATCATGTCTTGCCCAGATTATTACAACAACCTACTTGGCCTCAACTCTCTCACCACTCCAGTCCATCTTATACAGTGCAAAGAATCTTCCTTACGCACCAACCTGACCACGTGACTTCCCTGACTTAAACACCACCAGTGGCTTCCTATTGCCTCTAGAATAAAATCACAATAATAATAAACTTCTCTGTTTAGCTTTTAAAAACCTTTATAAACAGACCCTCTCTCTCCCCCTCCTGCCCTGCACTCCATCCCTCATCTTCTGGTCTTTTCACGGCCCATCCCACATGCCTGGAAGGGCTCTCTCCTTACTTCTGCCTCACAGATCTCTCTTTCTTTAAGGTGCAGTTCAAACACTTTATATGGAGCCTTTCCTAACCCCCCCACCCTTTCCCAGTGCCCTCTTTCCCTAATCACCTGTGTCTAATTATTTTGTATATGTACAAATTTTATATTCACAGTGTCATACTTATTATAGATTTCTATTTCTTTTGGATTTCTACTTATTATATATTAATTATAAATAGTTACTTATAACATATAATTATATTACACATAATTATAATACATAATTAATTATAATATATATATTTCTATTTTATATATGTTTTGTCTCCCTCCATTAGAATATAAGATCACCATGAGTGGGGATTATTAAATTCTTTATACTTGTACCACCAACTCCTAATACATAATAGGAGCTCAATAAAAACTTGTTGATTGACTGAATTATATGAAACACACACACACAAACACAAACCCTACAACTATGTGAATTTATAAGATAACATTACCTACAAACCCCATAAGCACTTCCACCACCCTATCCTACAGGTGTCTGACATGCAATAACATTGAAAGGCCACTTATAAGCCAAATCAGACTTTTCCATTTTCTTCTTTTTTTTTAAACAGCCAATTTAAGTATACAAGACCCTCGGTGCAAAGATTTAGATATAGAGTAAAGCGATAGCACTTTCCTTTTCCCCCAGTTAAAAGGCCAAAGCAGAAATGGAGAAGCAGGAATCCAGAGGTCTAAAGTATAATGGTACCAAGATTCTACCATCATGCATGCTGCTCTTTACGTGGCTATTTATATAACCACGATTAATTGTGCATCAAGTATCTTTGATAAGGGGCCATTAGGTGGCGCCATAGTGCATAGAGGACTGGCCCTGGAGTCAGGAGAACTCATCTTCCTAAATTCAAATCTGGCCTCAGACCCTTGCTAGCTTGGCAAGTCACTTGACCCTGTTTGCCTCAGTTTCCTCATCCATAAAATGAGCCAAAATAAATAAATAAAAAAGCATCCTTGATACGTCATGGAAACAAAATAAATTACTTCCATGCTGAGGAGAAGCATGGTGTTTTATTAATGGTGCAGACTTTAGGGGTGGGAAGAATTGATCACTGCTCACCCTGGCAGAGATTGAGCATAACAACTGTTTGCTATAACACAAAGTGAGTGTACTACTAAATGCTTAACAACTGGCTCTAGTGGGGTTGGGGGGGTGAAGGAGACATGCCCATGACACATATTTTAAGTAAGATGCATTATTTACATTCTCTCCATCACTTTCTTAAGTCTAGACAATTAGTAAAACAATAAACCAAGCCCAGCTGGTAGCATTTGCCAATTTTCAAGGCATGAATGCTCACACTGAAAATTTAACAATCTGCTCTCCCCAGTCAGTTCAAGCTGGCTCCAGCACACCCTGATCTTGTCAGCCCCCAATGGCACTAGATTACCATATAACTTGCCCACTTTCTTCAAATATACTCCTTTTCTCTCCCACTCAAGCTGGGCTTCAAAGATGAAAATGTGATCATGTGATACATGTTACTGCTATTATTCACAAAATTAATTCACCAGTCTTTCTCTTGGCAAGAAACATCTATACGGGGTGCCTCAAGATGGAGTTTAATCTTCTCAAGACAAGAAAAACAAAAAAGGGTAAATATGAAAGAGCAGATGAATGTAAGAGGGATAAAGAAGATAGGAGCAGTATACCCCTCTGTTATTCCTCCATGTAGGCTAGAACCAGAGAAAATAAATACAACTTTTTAATAGGAAGAGACTTAGGGGCTTATTCATCTGAGAGAAACCACAGAATTAGAAAGGTCAACATGGAAAAACATGATAGGAATAGAAGTGAAAAGAGGGCATAACATATCATCCCTATGCCTCAAGGACAGACCCACTGTTGCATAGCTCTGCCTTGATCTGATTTTCTAGCTCTTTCTTGTGCATAGTGCATCAAGAGGCGATAACTTCAGTGTACTCTGACCTGGTCAAACCATATCTGGTGCATGGTCTGCAAGGTGGGTGGTAAGAAGATGGCAGGGGAGTACAGTAAACATGAGAAGTTTTATTTATAGTTTTAGGTGCACCAGGAGAACTCTTCTTGGAGCCCATAGAAAATAATTCCTCTCACTGAACAGAGAAGCAATGTGACATAAAAAATAAAGAACTGGCTAGGGGAACCAGGAAAACCTGAATTTGAAGGTGTGCAAAGCATTTTTTATAATTCGATAATTTTTATAATTTGATATTTGATATAATAATTCTATGTAGGTAGGTGTTATTATTATCCCTACTATATAAACCATCCCTTCTAGGGAGTTGGAATATTCAGATTATTAGGAGATACTTCCCAAAACAGCTAAGGCAGGAGTTCTTAATGTGAGGACTATGATAGAATTCAGGGGGACCATGAACTTGAATGGGGGAAAATTGTATCTTTAGCTTCACTATGTGCTAACAAAAACTGAGCATTTCCTTCAATTTTTCAAAAATATTCTTCTGAAAAGGGTTCCATAAATTTACCAGATTGCCAAGAAGTCCATGACATGAAAAAACATTATGAACCTCTGATCAATCTGGGGCATAAAGGAGGGAGAGGTTGCACACTTGGGGAGCTCACTGTAACCTCACCAAAACAACAAAGTGAAATAATTGCCAAGGAGATTTCCAGGGAAAGTGTTGTGAGGTATCTGAGGAGGGAAAGATCACTTTCACCTGAGTGGAAAAGGGAAGGGAGGAATGAGGCTTCATGTAAATAAATCCACAAGACACCAGAAAATTTAAAATAATTTTTTTTTGTCCATGAAATGAAATTATTCATGAAATATAGCCACAAGAAATTGTATGCCAAGAAATGGACTGGTCACATGACAAGAGCAAGAAATAACAGGTCCGTTAACACCAAACATCACTTAAATCCTATTCACTTGCATGTTATGGCATCCTGATATCATGATCCTCTTCGAGAACAGAAGGACAAACAGAAACAATATTAAGAGAAAGCAAGGAAGGTCTGGTGGCTCCCTAGAGGCCAATCTTTAGGAGGACCTGGAGAAGAGGCCCACGGGATGAGCAAGGGTGGATGACGCTGGATAAAACTCTATGAGACCATAGAACCATTTTACTGCCTGAAATCTTACGAGTAAGAACAAGAAGAGATATAAGATGAAAGAAATCGTCATCATTTGGCTTTGGCTTAGGGTGGAGCTCTAGAAACAGATATAGCTAACTTTCCCATAAGTTAGAAATGCCTAGAGAAGCTGCATGTTACCAATTCACCCCAATCCCTCACCTTTGCCACTTCACAGGACTGTGTGGTGTTATACTCACCATAAGTCAAACAGACAAGCATTTAAAAAGCTCTTACTAAGTTCCAGGCACCTTGTTAAGTACTGAGAAGACAAACATTCAGAAAGATCTCTGTCCACAGGGAGCTTACTTTCAAATGAAAGTAGAACAATGTAATTGGGAGCTCAAAAGCAATTGGGTGTGGGGAAAGGGAAGATAAAGACTGGCTAGCTAGACCTTTCCTTAAAATGGAGATTTGGGAAAGAGAGAAGATCACAGAAGCAGAAGTAAAAGGCAGTTTTTTGTTGTTGTTCCATCATTTTCACTCATTTCTGACTCTTTTTTTTACCCCTTTTGGGGTTTTCTTGGCAAAGATACTGGAATGCTCTGCCATTTCCTTGTCCAGCTCATTTTACAAATGGGGAAACTGAGGCAAACGGGGTGAAATTACTTGCCCGGGGTCACACAAATACTAAGCGTCTGAAGTCAGATTTTAACTCAGGAAGATGAATGTTCCTGACTCCAGCACCTGCACTCTATCCACTATGCCACCTAAAGTAAACTTGTTGGCAAAGTCCAGAGAATGAAGAATGGATGGCCTGAGACCTTTCTTGAAATGAAGGTTCTAGCTCTTTATTTTAAAACATTAAGCAGCAATCAGAGATGACTTTCCAATCATACTCCTAGAATCAAAGGCTATCTGAAAGCTGGATTACAAATTTTGCTTGTGAAACTCTGGAAAAGTCTTTCCTGAAGCAAACAAAAGCACTCTCTGTTTAAAATAAAGCTTTAAAAAAATGTCCTTGCCTCTATGTCTCAGGGGCAGGATTTCCCACTGCTATTTGGCAATCTCCTCAGAACCCCGAGGAAGATAACCAAGATGAAGGTACTCCATCAAACAAAGGGAGAAAAAAAAACACATTTGAAGAAAATTAGATTCCACACAAATCCCTCGAATGTGCTCCAACAGGATTTTGTAGTATTGGCATTTGGTTTAAAATCTACAGGCCCGTGACAAGGACTTGAAATGCTTTCTTTTCACAGAGATTTTGCTTCTAATAATACTCTGGTCACAAGACTTTGCATTTATGTCACACGAGGTGCCCAGCTGAGACCATCCTTTGTAGGAAATAGTTGATGTAGCCAGTGAGTTCCCACCCTCCTACCCATCCAAGACCTACACAGATATGGATAGAGACAAGATCTGAGATTTGAGAAAGGAAATCCCCCAATAAGGAGACCCCTTCTAATAACAAAGGTTGGCCCCTTTTCTTTATCTAACACTTTTAGAGTAAAGATTCTTGACATTTTTTGGTCACAGCCCGCTTTTGGCAGTCTGATGAAACTTATTTACCTCTTTTCAGAATAATGTTTTAAAATAATTGAACGAAATGCTAACCTTCATTTAGAGCAGCGGTTCTCAACCTGTGGGTTATGTTCAATTTGTAACAATGAAAATACATCCTGCATATCAGATATTTACATTACGATTCATAACAGTAGCAAAATTACAGTTATGAAGTAGCAACAAAAAGAATTTTATGGTTGCGGGTCACCATAACATGAGGAGCTGTATTAAAGGGTTGCGGCATTAGGAAGGTTAAGAACCACTGAGTCAGAAATTAGTGAAAAGATGTCCTTTTTTTTTTTCCATTCATGATCACTCCCCTCCCTCTCCTTCCCCTAAGGTATCCACAAACTCACTAGGTTAAGAACTTATGTCTTACGTAATTACACATGTACAGCCTGTATTTGATGGCTTGTTCTTCCAGTGGGGGTGGCTGACAAGGGAGGAAGAGAAAGAATCTAGAATTTAAAGCTCTATAATCAAATGTTAAAAATATCTATCTATCTATCTATCTATCTAT
>JAQQSU010016094.1:0-11019 GCA_028627135.1 Pseudochirops cupreus
CCCACCCCCAGTCATGTCTCCACAGCACAGCTGAGTCTGGCATTCCTTGTCAGCCCCTCCATCTTTTCTGTCTCAGATGCCCTACTCCCCTCACCGTTCTGGTTTAAAAGTTCTTGCGGCTGGGGCTGAGGCAGCCTCCAACCCAGCTAAGCCCAGGGCTTGCTGCTTGTTGGTTAAGCAGACCTAGCCTGCAGACAATTACTCTTCACAGGGACAAAATTTCTTCCAGGATATTTCTTCAGATCTTCTCTGATTTTCCCAGGAGGACCACACTTCTGGCCCTGCTCTCATCTGTTTTTACTACTCTGTGTTCACCCAGAGGTGGTATTGCTGTCTCCTTTGTAGAGAAAATCTGGACAGCTTGGAAATTTCTCACCTATTTCACCATCTTCCCTGAGAGCAACAGCTTTTTCCTAATTATTCTTTTTACATTAACCCAAGCTTACATTGATATAACAATTGATAATTTGGATTTCTTCCTCCGAAAAATGACTATTCACACATTATGACAACTTTTTCACTTAGAGAGGCTTCATATTCTGACAAGTGTTAATGTACTCCACACATCTGGAAAATGGGGGAACTCACCAATGAGAGGAAGGGCTGGCATGGTAGAGGGATGGTCCAGGGTGAGAAGGCCCCAGGGCACAGGAAGGACCAGGAGGAGAAAGCAGCTGACTTACATTGAGAGGGTCCTGGAGCATCAGACACAGAGCCTAGGAAGGAATGAGACTGACTCCCTGAATCCAGACTCTCAGAGGAGGAGGTGACCAAAGGGGCAGGGATGAGCTTCCTTTTCTGAGCCAGAAAAAGGACCTGCCCCCTCTGCCCCAGGACCCCATAGGCCCAGTCAGTCATCCCCTGAGGCTCCTCCCTCAGGTATCTAGAGTAGGAGCAAATTTGCATGTGGGGGCCACCTCCCTGCAGTGCTTGGGCTGCTCTTAAGAGAGCCCTGGGGGAGCCCAGCCCCAGCTGGAGAGCCTCAGCACGCAGAGCTCTGGGAGCAACCTTGATCATGGCCTGGATCTCTCTGCTGTTCTCACTCCTGACTGTCTACACAGGTGAGGCTGCACAGGGACTCCTCCCTGTGGCTCAGGCCCCACAAGGTCTGAAGCCAGGCCTAGGCCTGCCCTGAGTTCATCCTGAAGCTGCTGGAGGGGTCAGCATCCCCTTGGGGGAGGGAAGCCCCTGCCTCTGAACAAGCTCTTCTTTCCTTCCCTTGCAGGTTCTGGGGCCTCCTATGTGCTGACTCAGCCACCTTCAGTGTCAGGGACCCTGGGAAAGACAGCCTCTATCTCCTGTGCTGGGGATGGACTTATAGACTATGGTGTAAACTGGTACCAGCAGAAACCAGGCCAGGCCCCTAAACTGGTGATTTATGCTGATAGTAACAGGCCCTCAGGGATCCCTGACAGATTCTCTGGCTCTAACTCAGGGAACAAGGCCATCCTGAGCATCTCTGGGCTCCAGGCTGAGGATGAGGCTATTGCTACTGTCAGGTGTGGGATGGTGATACTGATGCTCACAGTGACACAGACTGAGGGGGAAGTGAGACAAAAACCTCTCCCAGGCCTGCTCCCCCTCTGATCTCCCCTCTGGGCCCCAGAGAGGACCTGGGGAGCACAGGACAGAACCAGCTTCTCCCTCAGGTTCCTTCTTCCCTCCCTGTTCTTCTTCCTGAGGGGCCCCTTCCCCCTCTGACCCTCCGGTCTAAGACTCCTCCTTCCAGTCCCTCATCTGCTCCCTCCCTCCATGTGCTCCCCTCTCATTCCTTGAGTTCTGTGGGCCCCTGAAAGCCCATTTTGGCCTCTCCCTCCCCCCTTTGAAGGCTGTTCAGGTGCCAAGATAGAGGAGTGAGGAAGGAACCATCTGAACCCCTCTCAAATTTCCTTCCAAACAAGAGAGAATTGCCTCACAATGGATCTACCCCCAGGGAAGCAGCTTAGCAGCCCAGCAGCAGTGGTTTGTCACATTGGACTGGGGGGTATTGGGGGAGCTGAGTCCAAGAGCAGCAGCAGCAGTCAGGGTCACTGCAGAGGGCCTGCAGCAAGGTTTCAAACCTGGGGCAATCCACCAGGGAGGCCCTGCCCCAAGCTAGCAGCCACCTAGGCAAGGGAGCAGTCTGTACAACTCTGCAAGGCCAGTCCCCCACTGCAGCCCCAGCACAAGCCACCATGGAGGCCTTGACAACATTGCTGCCTGGGGCTGGCCAAGGGAGGGACCCTGTTTCCATGGTAACTCAGCATCTGAGCCTCACCCCTGGTCTGGTCAACAAACACTGCATCCAGGGGACACCAATAGGGAGGCTCTAGGCCCAGTACAAGCCAGAAGAGAAGCCGAGCCTCCAATAAAGCAAGCGGCTGAGCCCTGAAGCCCAGTGAGAGCCAGCAGTAAGACCCAGAGCCCAGTACCTAAAGCCTGGGATGGTGCAGGACCAGAGCCCAACCAGCCCATAGACACACCAAGTCACAAAAAAGGCAGAAAAAGTGAGCACAAAACAAAAACAAAAAAAGAGCTTGACTGTGGAAAGTCACCACAGTGAGAGGAAGGATCAAGGCATAAACTCAGAGGACATCCATAGTGTCAAAATATATTCATACGAAGCCTCAAAGAAAAATTTGATTTGGTCTCAGTCCCAAACAGAATTCCTGGAAGAGGTTAAAAAGAATTTTAAAAAGGAAATTAAAGAAGTAGAAGGAAAATTGGAAAAAAGAAATGAAGGTAATATAAGAGAATCATGAAAAAAGAGTCGATAGCCTGGGGAGAGACAAGCAAAAATCTGCTAAGGAAAATAACTCCCTGAACAGATGGAATGGGGCAAACGGAAAAGGATGGGCAAAAGCTCGAGGAAGAAAATATTCCTTAAAAAGGTGACAACTCATTACTTGATGACTAATTCACTTGCCTCTGTGAGCGAAGCTCTGGTCTGTGCTGATCTTGCTGGTCTCTGGTTTGAGCCTCACTAAGGAAACCTGGGGTCACCAAGGGTACAATGAAGGACACGGGCATGGAGTTAGGCAGGGACTGCAAGAGAGGCCCATCTGAGCATCCCCAGGCCTGGCCCAGAACCCAGCCCACAGCAGGTGCTTTGTTGAGGTTACTGATTGACTAGCAGATTCCCAAAGAACTGGCCAGTCCTGGGCTCCATAAGCTCCCTGAGGGATGACCAGGAATGAGGGAGGTCTGAGGTCTCCCTGACCAGGGGAGTGAGCTCTGCTAGGAAGGGCTGACAGGGCCTCCCAGTCTACTTGAGAGGGACCCAGGCCCAGGGCAGGAGGGGAAGGAGGGCCCCACTCCTCCGGGGCCAAACCCCTTCAGACCCACACAGCTTCTCTCCTCCAGAGTTGGGAAGAGCCTGATGAGATGCACAGGACTGGTGACTCCAAGCCTCATCCAGGAACATCTTCACCACCCGCAGGAGTCCCTAGATCCTTCTCCCCCCAGTTGTCACAGCTGTATTGCACCCTTAAATCCCAGTCTGTGTGGCCCCATCACCTTCCCTATAAACGTTCTTCCCACTCCCCTCAATCTCTCAGCTCCACCACTACTTCCCTCACTCACACAATCACTGCAGTTAATCCTTTCCTCAGGAGACTGGGGCTGAAACATAATTTTTCTTTACCAAAAAAGGGAGGGTCTTAGGGCTGCATGTAGACCTGGGGAGGTGGGAGAGCTCATCCTGAGGTCTCAACGCCCTGGGCTGGGCATTAGGGTCTCCTGACCTGAAGCTAGAAGGGGCTGAGGAGGGTCTGGGTTCAGAGCTGACCTTGAAGTGACCAAAACTGGGGAGAAGCTGAAAGGGCTTCCCAGGGGGTCAGCAGAACTCAAGGAATGAGGAGGAGTCTCTGGGTAGAGAGAGGGAGGAGGACAGGACTGGGGAAGGAATCTTGGAGGAGGAGAAGGGCCCCTCCAGGCAGAAGGGCAGGAAGGAGGAGGGGAGGAAGGGGCCTGAGAGAGGTTCCTGTCCTGTGCTGCCCAGGTCCTCTCTGGGGCTCAGAGGGGAGGGCAGAGGGGGAGCAGGCCTGGGAGGGGTTTTTGTCTCACTTCCCCCTCAGTCTGTGTCACTGTGAGCATCAGCATCACCATCCCACAGCTGCCAGTAATATTGAGCCTCCTCCTCAGCCTGGAGCCCAGAGGTGCTCAGGGTGGCCCTGAATGATCCCTGTTCTAGACCCAGAGCTGTGGGCAGGGATCCCCAAGGGCCACTGCTAGAATCATGAATCACCAACTTAGGGAGCTGATGATATTTCTGCTGGCACCAGTGTACCTTTTTACTAATAACTTTATACCCAGCACAGGACATGGCAGCCGTTTCTGGCAGAATCTTAGACACCAAAGTTGGCTGAGTCCCCAACCCTGTACAGCTCATCAGGTTCTTACTAAGTCTGGAGGAGAGAAGCTTGTGTGGGGGTGTGGGGGTGTGGCGCTGGGGGAGAATGGCCCTCCTTTTCCCCTGTCCTGGGCCTGGACCCCTCTCAGGTAGAGGGTAGGCCCTGCCAGCCCTTCCCAGTAGAGCTCACCCCCTTGTCAGGAACACATCAGACCTCTCTCACTGCTGCTCATCCCCCAGGGAGCTTAAGGAGTCCAGGACTGGCCAGCTCTTTAGGAATCCATCAGTCAGTCAGTAACCTTGACCAAGCACCTACTGTGTGCTGGGGTCTGGGCCAGGCCTGGGATGCTCAGATGTGTCTCTCTTGTAGTCCCTGCCTAACACCAGCCCTGTTTCTCCAGACCCAGTGTCCCTCACAGTACCCTTGGTGCCCCCCAGGTTTCTTCAGTGAGGTCTGACCCAGAGACCACCATGGTCAGCACAGACCAGAGCTTCAGGCACAGCCAGGATGCCATGCTTGGTGTGAGTCAGCTCTTGAGAAAGGCGTCCATGGCCCAAATAGTCACAGCAGCCGCCAGACCAGAAATTCAATGCCCAGGGAGACAGGAGTTCAGCCACCTTAGCACATGCAAGCCCCTCTATGTCATTCACATCCAGGAATTAAACAGATCTGGGAAATGAAGAGAATGTTCTGGAAGCCACTGAAAGAAGGTCAAAATCCCATGAAAAACTGTGGTGGCCTCTCAGAAGACCAAGGCAACAGAAGAAAGGGGAAACCTCCCAGGAATCTCTGCCACGCCATCCTGTCCAAAAAGACATCCTGGTCAGCCCTCTGAGGCAGCGCCCAGCAGACTTGCCTCAGCTGCTGCCAGGAAGGCAAGGAGGTGATAGGGAGGCTCTCAGGGAGATCCTTGGGGGTCTCTTTGACCCTCAGCCCAAGGGCCCAGACTTCCCCTCTCAGGCTGGGTCATGGTGGCCCTGTCACTCCTTTGGGGGGCTCCTCCCTAGGCCAGTATTGCAACATAGGGTGGGTGCCTTAAACTCATGTTGCTGCACCAGCTGCTTTAGGCCTTGTTCCAGCACTTAGCCAGAGAAGAGAGGAGGGTAGCCCCTGTCCCTTGTGGGCACCTGAAGCAGCTGGACAGAGACAGGACATTGGCCCACCCAAGCTTTCAGGCTTGTCCCTAGGCTTGGGCACATGGAGGTTCCCTTCTCTCCATTCCTTTCCCAATCTCCCAGCCTCTTCTCAGGTGACTCAGCCAAGGCTCGAGCCCTCAGTCCCATGACCTGGAATGTGATAAGACAGCAAGAGGACTTCTCAGCTCCTCTGGGACAGGAACAGGGGGACCAGAGGTCAGGTGTGCCTGAGGGCATGGGGCTGATCTAGACAACCCTGTAGCCAGGACGTGTTCCTCAAACCCTGGGCTGAGCCAAGGCCCATCTCTGTGCCCACCTGCCCTGACTGTGAGAAGTCTGGTGTCCCGTCTCCTATATATGTCTTCCTCTGATCCAACTGGGTTACCTGCCTCAGCTCCCCTGAGCTGGTCTCCTTCTCTCAACAACTTTTCCCAAAAAAGCGTTTCCTCTTTCTCCATCTCTTTGTCCTCACCCAGAACACTGGGCTCCCCTTGACCTCTTCTCTCCTCATCCCCTGCCTGCTTCTCCCCCTCCCCTGGAGCCCCCTCTGGTCCCTGCTGGGTGAGCCTTTGTCCAGTCCTGCCTGCAGTTAGCCCCCATGTCCATCTCCCCACCCCAGGTCCCAACCTGTGTCCCTCTGCCCAGCCCCCAGATCCTTTTATGTGGGGTCTTTATCAATAGAAAGGCAGCTGCTTGAGGACAAGGCCTGTCTTGTTGGTCTTTACTTACATTTCCACTGAGGAGCCCAGTTCTAGCCAACACAGAGTGCGTCTTCTCCATCCTGAACTGAGCTCAGAGGAGATACCATCAGTGAAGCACTTTGCCCAGTGAGTGCCTGGCAAACAGCAGGAGTTTAATAAATGCTTATTTCATCCCCCTGCCCTTCTACCACCCTCCATCTGTTCCTCTGGTTCTCCCTCCCTCCCTCCCTAGGGGATGTCTCTAGAAGGCAACAGGCAGAAGCCTCCGCCCCCCAACAGACAAGGACCCATTTCACAGAGAAAGTGAACCCAACACTGAGGCCATGAAGGGCTCAGTCAGACAATGGCAGGAACTGGGAGCTGGTTGGCCCCATTCTAGATGAATCCGGAAAGATAGAGGGAATGAGCACAGAGAACAGAGAGAGGAACAGGACCAGAGAAGTGAGCTAGAGATGGGAGCTCGTCCTGCTGGGACTTCCCCACCTTGGCTGGGCTGGTCCTCAGCTTGCAGACTCCAGCTCTTTCTGCTCCACACTCAGAGATCTCCTGGAACAAACATTGCAGGGGAAAAACCTTTGGGCCCCAGGGCCTGGTCCAAGCTGTGAGGAGGTCTCCTGGCAGGGATCTGTATTGGTCATCAGCAGAGATGTGATCACTGGAGTCAAGGCCTGAGCATGGTCCTGGGGAGGGAGCCACTGTAGCCACACTGGCACACCCAGGACCCCCAGAGATACACATGGATGCAGCCAGTAAGGAAGCAGCAAGACACAGGATGGTTTTCCTTGACTAGGCACAATTGTTAAAAAAAAAAAAAAAAGAGGTGAGGAGTTAGTTTAACTTTTTTCCAATGGATCGGGAAGGAGAGAAAATAGACTCTTGTTCATGTTTTCGAATGGAAAAGTGGTGGAGTCCAGGGTGTGGAATGCTGATTGCACTGTCTACTGTAGCCACTTTATTTCCTTGCTTTATGTTGTTGACGAGAGAGCTCTCCTGGAGTGGGGTTATCAGAAAATGTTTATGATGTAAAAACCGTATCTAGCAACAAAATTTTTGTAAAAAGAAAGAAAAAATAGCCCCTCCCCATTGCCTCACTCTCTGTTTTCCTTGCTAGCCTCTGCTCGCTCTCAGACTTAGCCCTGCTGATACCCCCTGGGATTGTGACCCACTTTTTTATGTGTCCTACAGCCAGGGAAAGTTCTATGGGAAGGATTGTGCCCTCCTGAGGAGCAGTCAGGGTATCTAAAGGAGGGCAGGGGCTCAACACTGTCTTCCCCTGCTCCTGGCTTCAGAGTCATTGTCAAAGGCATGGCCCATCCACGGACTAGCATCAGTAAGAAGCAATGATGCCAGACTGGTGTGAGCTACTCCCATCCCCAGCTTTCTCCACCCCCCAGACTGGCTGCTGAAATGTGTTATCATGCTATTGTGATGACTTGCCCGGATTCATATCGTGTTGCTTGATCATGGTGTGGAGAGCCTGTTGTAACACAAGCACCCCAGCACACCCAGGGCGGCTGCTAGCACAGATTCTTTGATCCGCTTTTCTAAAGGAAAGCAGCTCAAAAGGGGTTAACAATCTTGCTTTGATCGAAGGTGTATATCATTCACTTAGTTCCGGGGAAAAATTTGGCACCTTGAACTTGAGAGAAAATGCAAACAGAAGTTAAAAGCAGACAAAAAATGCAGACAGAGAAAACACACAATTCAACAGAACAACAGACGGGGCTTCCAGACGTCTGACCATTATGTGCATACATAGTTAGTTACCAGAGAAAGAAGCACTAACATCTGGGTTTTCGAAGCTGGGGGCCTCCTTCATGGCTACCCAGAGTCTCATCTAGTCAAATCATACAACTCTTCCCATAAGTGAGCCCCAAAACAAAACCTCACCTCAGAGTAAATAAGTAAATAAGTAAATGAATGAATGAATGAATGAATATAAATATATATACATACATACATACATATATATATATATATATATATACATACATACATATATATATATATATTCATCCTTCTTCAGGGTCAAAGAATATCACAACCTTTATGAGTCACCATCTAATTATGAAATAACCGAAGGTGTGGGCCTTCCTAAAAAACAAGCCTCTCCAAAATCAAGCCCCTCCTGTGGGGTTCCATTTGAGGCCCATTAAGGAGCAGGGAAGATCTTCAAATTCCCTTACCATTACACTTGGGCTCTTTGTTGGCAGAATGTTGGCTCTGGCAGGTGCTACAAGCCTGGAAATCTTCTTAGTATGGCCCCAAGAAGAGACTGAGTCTGCACTCTGAGAACCAGTCCAATTAGTATGAAGAGACTCAGAGCCATTAGGCTGACCATGTAGAAAGAAGGGGATGTTTGGTGGAGCAGAGAACAAGGCTGTCTATGAAACACAGAAGATGCAATGGCCCTCAGTCCTGAGCAGTCCCTTCCTGGAGTTCCCTGGGCTACCAAGTGGCAAAAAAATGAGCAGACCATTCTAAGAGGCACAAAGATTTTTGGCCATCCATAAACTTTCTCTTGTTCCTTTCCATTATAAATGTGTGATTCTTATCCAGTCATCAGTGAGTGGATTTTTTTCTGCATACCTAGATCATATCAGTCCCAATATGCTCAATATAAATGAAACAAACCAGAAGAGGTAAGTTGAGTGAAATGGAAGGATGGCTCCCAAGGGCTCCTTGGGAAGGCAAAGAAGGAAATTGCAGCCTTAGAGCCCAGAGACCACAGGAAACACTATTTAATGGGCTATTTGGCCAGCCTGCAGAAGTAGTCATCAATATTTGCAAATCAGTGCCCATGAGAATAATTACTGCTTATCCACCAACATAGTGAAGTGATAGAGAAGGTCAACAAAGAGCTTCATCAAGGAATGTGAGGGTTGGGAAATACGTGCAGGCTGTAAGCACTTGTATCGAGGCACGGGAAGTGTTGAGACCCTGGAACAAGCTGGGTCACGTGGAGAGCATTGCTCAGGTTACCAGGTGTTCCAGATTAGTCCCTCCACCACCTGGGGCCTTCACGCCTTTGTGACTGCACCTCCCTTCTCATAATTCTGTTCAGCTGGGCTCTGTTCCTTTTTCACGTGGGGCACATGCATGGGGGAGATATATAAGGCTTAAGCCTTGGGGGTAGTTTGAAGTCTGCTTAAGATCTGGCTGTAAGGCTTCACCATGGAGAAGACTCAATAAACTTTCTCTGCTTGCACCTCCAAGCTGTGACTCTTCTGTTCTTAAAATGCACTAGCACCTACTTGAGTAGGGTAAGTAAGCAGCTCCCCTGCAGGCAAGTTAGGGTACTCTGAAAGAGAACCCTGACAAAGGAACACTCTAATTCTTGTTGGCTTTAATGCAAAGGTGAGGATAGAAGAGCCTGGTTCAAGAACTCAGGATGAGAAAGGCCAAAGACACGACCAATGCCTCCCATCTTTCCTGCACTGATGGGCTTTTTTTTCCAAAGAAAAAAATGGTAGGTGCTAAATGGGTGTTTCATAAAAACATAAAAGTGATGTGATTTGGACAGGCAGGAAAAGACTGGTGATTGACATGGCAATTGTCCTGAATCAGCTGGGCACAGTCAGACCGTGGACTTGTCATGCAGTGATCACAATTAGTTAGAAGCAAGAAGAAAGAAGAAAAACGGGGAAATGATGTGCTCCAGAATTAAAACAATTGGACCGAGATCCATCTAAACCAGTAATTTGCAAGGAAAAAGTGGGAAAGGGATCAGAGAAATGACATCAGCGCTGAGTCCAATCTTTTCTAAAGAATTGGAAGGCTTATAAGCAGAACCATGAGATTTTTTTAAAGCACGGAAAGCATTCTAATAAGCAAACATTTGACGTCCTTGCAAAGCAGAGAGAGATGGAAACCGAGAACAATAAATGACTTAGAAAAGCAACGAACTCGTTTCTAAAATCTTAGGAGGAAAAATGGTGATTCTGTGCAAAGTCACTAAAGCAAAACACGCCATGGATGAGCCAATTAAAAGAGATTCGTTTAGGGAAAGTCATCAGAAGGGCATTTAAGGGTTAATGAAGGGAATACAAGAAATAGAACGAAATGGGGAAAGCTCTATAAACATTGCTATAAAAAGCTGTTTTCTCCATCAAGGACCATGGAACCACCACTCTCGGACCCTTAGGTCGTGTTCCCAGCGATAGATCCTATTATTATCCTCATTTCACAGATGAGGAAACTAAGATAAACAATATTTTATGGGTTTTTTTAAGGAATTTACCCAGGGTCCCTGTTATGGGAATCTGAAGATCTTCCCTGTCCCTGGGCCCTTTGCCAAAGTGGCTACGTGACCCTGAGAACCTTCCCTGATTTGAAAGTATACTCTGGCCCCTAATAGGCTGAATGTGGTCACCGGGAGCCTGTGGCAGAGGTTTGTTTTTCAGCAATGTCCGCGCCTTGTAGCTCTGTGATTGGGCAGTGGGTCAAGAGGGCTGTGACGTTCTCCGAGCCAGGAGAAGGCTATATATACGCCCTGATGTGAGGTTTTGCTTTGGGGCTCACTCTGAGAAGAGTTGTATGATTTGACCAGATGAGACTCTGGGAAGCCCTTGAGCCCCACCCCCCCCCGGCTTTGAAAAACCCAGATGTTGGTGCTTCCCTCTCTGGTAACTGAATAGGTAACTGATGTAATGGTCAGACGCTGGAAGCCCTGTCTGCTGATCTGTTTCTTTGCTTGTAACTTGTGTTTGCATTCTCTGAAGTTCACGGTGCTGACTTTTCCCCCCTGAACTAGGTAAATGATATGTGTCTGATTGATTAAAGTGAGACTGTTAACCCATTTTGAGTTTCTTTCCTTTAGAAAAGCAGATCTAAGAACCTGTGCTAGCAGCC
>JAQQSU010016095.1:0-11019 GCA_028627135.1 Pseudochirops cupreus
AAAGGGCCTCTTTTGCCATTTGAGTTAATCTATTTTTTAAGGTGTTATTTTCTTCAGTCAGGTTGTTGACTCTTTTTTCATGATTTTCTTGCATCATTCTTATTTCTCTTCCCAATTTTTCCTCCACTTCTCTTATTTGGTTTTCAAAATCCTTCTTAAGCTCCTCTATGGCTTGTAACCAGTCTACATTTTTCTTGGAAGCTTTCGCTATGGGAGTTCTGACTGTGTTGTCTTTCTCTTGTTCCATGCTTTGATCCTTTTTGTCCCCAAAAAAGGAATATAAAGTTGGATTGCTGTTCTTACTTTGCTTCCTTTGCCTGCTCATATTGCCAGTCAATCCCAAATCGCTGGGGTTTTCGCAGCTGCTACAGCTCCCACCAGCTTTGGCCCACTGAAAACACACCCCAGGACTACCACCCGTGACCACTATCTGGATCCAGGCAGCTTAAGGCAAGAGCACTTAGCCTCTGAATGATCACTTAGCCCCCCTGCAATCTTCAGGCCGGAGCTTCTGAAGCAGCCACGTGGAAGTGGCTGCAGGGCCACCGCTTCTGCTGCTTCCTTGCCCTGGAGGCAGTTTGGCTGGATCCTCTCCCCCAAATTTAGTCGAATTCCACTAACCTTTAACTTAGTCCTTATTTCTTATGGCTTGATAATTCTGATAATCACCACAGCTGCCACTGATCCACTCTCCTGAAGGCTCCAACCACGGCTTGTCCTGGCCACGGTTTCAGGCCAGGCTGGGCTCGGCTCCCAGCATGCTGCGATAAGCCCTTCCTATCCCGCCTGCCGAGCTGCCTTCAGCAGGAGATGTGTGTTTCTGTAGTTTTGTGAGTTCTGGAGCCCTAAAATTCGTTTATGGGTATTTGAGGTGGCTATGTGGGAGCTGCAGTTTTCCTGCTTCTATGATGCCATCTTGGCTCCGCCCCCAATTATCACCATAACTGAGATAATTCAGAGTATTTCTTCCAACTCTGTTCTTTGCCAATACCATTAACATTAGCAAATTACAAGCAAACATGCTTCCCTGTCCAACTTCACAAATGTGACAAACCTCAAGAATCAAATTTTCCAGGGATGAAGATAGAATCTACTAGCTCTAACTTCTCTCATGAAGAGTATTTCCCTACTTAGAAGCTCAACTTTTCTGTCTCTCAAAGTACTTAAAATTCCACTTACCATTCACTGTGGCACAGCTCAGAACTACATCCTTTATATTGCTTAATTCCTCCATATCTTGTCCATACAAGTCCATGAGTTGAAGGGCCTGGGCCCAATTTCTGGCTACTAGTGCTTCCTCAAAGGCCTTTGTCAGCACATCCACAGCAAGAGGAGAGTGTAAGCCCAGGAGAACAGTAGAGAGACAAGTCTGGCCACACAACCCTCCTGCCAAGCTCTGCTCCTCCTCAAGGGTACCCCGGAGAGGCTCCCAGGCAGCCATGAGGAAGGTTTCTAACATAGGGACCTGACTGAGGAGGCTCTCACATTCCCAGGCAACCTGTTCTGGGGTCAAAGGAGCCTCTCTCCAACCACACAGTTCCTTCCATGATAGACTGGGCTTGGAGACTTGAGACCCCAGAGTAGCCCCCAGGCATGCTAGAGCTGTCAGTAACTTTGAGTGGGACTTGAGGAAAGCTAAAGCAGAAGCAGTGAGAGCAGGGTGTGGTGAGTCACTTGAAAAAGAGGGAGAAGGGAGATCCAACATATATTTTTCTTTTGGTTCTGCTGGGGTAAGACTAGGGAGTGCAATGTCAGTCAGGTAATGGGAAGTATGTAACTGGGCTAATACACCCAAATGGGTCAGAAGAGACCAAGTCTGTTTGCTCTGCCAAGGAGGACAAAGGGTAAGGGGCTCACAGCAGCAGCTGATGACAATCTGTGGCACACTCAGGCTGAGCTCCTCTTGGGTCAGAAGAGATGCCAACCTGTAGAAAAAGGAGTAATGGAGAGTAAAACACGAAAACTCAAATTTTTGGTACAGATAAGGAACCTGGGAAATCATGAAGATTAAAGTAATAGTGCAAGTAGAAGAGAAGAGTTAGTTTGGTAATGAAATCTTAGTTCTGATTCCCTGCATGACTCCAATTTCCATCTATTAAGAGCCTCTCTGATGGAGCAGAAATCAAAGGATCTGTGTAGAACAACAGATCAAAGCACACCCACCTGTCTGGGGGAATCTGTTTTTCAAGGAGGAGGTGGGACATGAGTTGGGAAGGGCTCTGACGCAGAATAACAAAAGGGTTCCCCACTTTCACCTTCACTGCATGATCTGTAAAGGGTGGAGGGAAAAGGAGAAACACATCAGGGCAATTGTCTGCATCAGCAAAAAGATGTACCTTTCTTAGAGGAATCAAGGAGTATGCCTGGAATGAAGCTGAAGAATGTGCTAGAAGCACACTAAAATTATCTCTTTATTCTCACTAGACCAGTGGCATTGTCTACATACTTCTGATCTAGGATCATCACAGAAGGAAATGGAATCTACAGGGAACAGATATGATGTTTCACATGCTAAACCATTTGTAAAAGAGAGAGAGACCACCTTTCTTTCTGGAAATACAAGTCCTACTTCCTGGACACCTAGCCAAATACTCATTGTTCTGGGAACTCAAAGTCACACACCTGTACTGAAAGCCTTTGAGGTCATGTTTAGGACACCTGCCTAGGGTTCTCTCTAGTCTCAGAACCCCTTCAAACTATCAGAGTCCCTTGCTATAATAAATCCCTCTCCTCAAGAGCTGGCACCTGCCTAAATCTGCTACTTACCAGGCTCAGAACTGAGGCTTCGAAGGAGCACAGAAGCCATGGTACTTGAGTAAGTGAAGAAGGCACCCATATAGTCAGCTGGTCCACTGTCTACTGGGATCTGGTTCCTTAGGTTGTTTATGAGAAGGTGCGTCTGGATCTGCACAGGATGGGTTTCTATTTCAGGCAGTTTCTGAGATGCCTGTGCCACCAATGAAGACAGTGGGTTGCCCTTAAGCTCTGAGGAGAATAAGAGGAGAAGCAATAAAGGACTATTGTACTTTTTGATGAATTTCCATTACGACCCACGAATTAGGATTCTCTGCTTTACTGTTTCTAGTCTAAACTATTTGCTCATGAGGCAGAGAGAAATAAAAGTTTCTCAATATTTCAACCTGTCCAATCATTTCTCAAAGGGAGGGACCAAAGAGTTTATTCCTGACTTAAACTGAGGACAAGCTTGTATCTGAGGGAATCAGGCTGGGCAGTGCTAAACTTCTGATCCAAGATCAATGCATGTGGAACACCTTAATTAGTGGCACAGAAATAATCAGGTGAAGGGTGTCAAGACTTATTGAACACTTCTGGGTACAAGCCTATGTAGTTGGGAGTGATAATCACATACTTGAAAGGCTTCATCATTCACCCTAGGGTCGCCCTCCTTTACCTTGACAGGAAAACATATACACACGTGTATGATATAAATCACATGGGCAAGTCTGATAGAGTCACACATAACTTGGATAATTCAGTTCCTTATATGACCATCAATTTTATCTTCAATGATTCTATTTGATTAATAAAAATGACCCTCTATATAGTTGAAACAAATATGTTATTTTTCTTCCAATTCTTTTATGATTATTAAAAAATATCTGGATCACAAGTATTAATACATTGCTGTTATAGTATATGGTATGAACTGCAGATTCAAATCTGGTTTTTTCAGACAGCCATCCAGTTTTCTTAGAAGACTCTATTCTTCTGAGTTTGAGTGTAGGTTTCTCAAACACAAATCTTTTATACTTATTGGGTTCTACTTCTGAGTTCCCTATTCTGTTCAATTTATCATAATTCAATTTAATCAAACACTCCTTAAGCAACCTCTATTGTCCTGGCCTTCAAGCTTATATTCTGTTAATGGGAATATATTATGTACATATATTGGTAAAGATTTCAAGGACAGGGTCTTATTTGAATATAGACTCAGAAAATTCTAAAGAGGAATGGGAAGGAGCAATGCAAAAATCATCCCCTATTCCTGGAATACAAAGGTATAGAACTGGGACATAGTATTCTGAATTAGGGGAATGGGTTATTGGCAGTTAGTTAGAATGCAGAACATGTGAAGAAAAGTAATATGCAATAATTCTACACAGGTCTGCTGGAATCAGAATGTGGATGGCTTGAAATGCTGGACAAAGGTCTTTGTATTTTATCCTGAGATAATAGGGAATCACAGAAGATTATGGAGCAAGAAAATAACATGGTCAGAGCTATGTCTTCGGGAAATTATTTTGGCAGCTACTGAAGGATGGATTAGATTAAGGAGAGATTTGAGGCAAAGAGACCAATAAGGAGGCTATTATAATATTCCAGGCAAGAGTTGATACGGGCATAAACTAGGGTAGTAAGCATGTGGCTGGGAAGAAAGGGAAATAAACTGTGGAGTGAGGAGAAGAGGGAAGAAGCCAGGATGATCACGAGGTTTTGAAACTGGGTGAATATAAGATAAGATAAAGATTTGGGGGTCAACCAAATAACTGATAACAAATAAGATAACTGAACCCATGTGAACAGATAAGACCACTGAAGAAAACAGTACAAAGGGTGACGAGAGACCAGGTCAGAGCCTTGCATAGAAATGGAAGTGATAATTGTAGAACCTCAGAAGTCACATGATCCAATCCATAATCGAATAAGAATCACTTTACAACACACTCAACAAGCAGTCTTCTAGTTTGAAAACTTTCAACGTACCTGAACCTGCCCAATCCACCTTTGGACAGATTTAGTTTCTCCTGACATCAAGCCTAAAGCTACCTTTTTGGATCTTCCACACACTGTTCCTAATTCTGTCTTTTTTGAGTCTAAGCAGAAAAAGGTAGCTGGTGGTTCTGTGGATAGAGCTCTGAGCCTGGAATCAGGAAGACTTGAGAGTGCAAATCCGGTCTCAGGCACTTACTAGATGTGTGACTCTGGGCAAGTCACTTAACCTCCGCCTCAGTTTCCTTATCTGTAAAATGGGGATGACAGCATCCACCTTACAAGGTAATTTTGTGTATGAAATGATCTAAAATTTGTAAAGAACTTAGTACAGTTCTTTCATGTAACAGCCTTTTTACATATCTAACAATAGCTATCATATTTCCCCTAAGTCTTTTTCAGGCTAAATATCTCCAGTTCCTTCTACTCATCCTCAAATGGCATGATCTTGAGGTCCTTTACCATTCTGGCAGCCAACCTCTGAACACCTGCCATATTACCAGTGTACATTCTGAAACATGGCACATAGAACTGAATTTACTCAAGATGGGATCCAACCAAAGCAGAGGACAGAAGAATGATTACATTCTGAGCTTTGGACCCTGTGCCTCTCTTAATGAAGCCTAAATCTACATTAACATTCTTGGCTGCCCAATCATCCTGATGACTCCTAGTGAACTTTGCAGTTCATTAAAATCTTCAGATCTTTTCCAGAAGGACCATTTCACCCTCATCTTATACTTATGAAATAAACTTGATTTTTTTTTAACCCAAGTATGAAACTACATTTATCTCTACCGAATACCACCCTTTTAGAATCAGTTGCAAGTTCTGGTGTGGGGAACTTGCTGCCTCAAGGCCACATGTGGCCTGGTCCTAGGTCCTAGGGTGTGGCCTTTTGACTGAGTCCAAGTTTTGCAGAACAAATCCTTTTATATGGTGCTTTGTTCTGGTACGTTTGGATTCTGTCAAAGGGCCACACTTGGGCACCTAGAGGGCTACTAGTGGTCTTGAGGCTGCAGGTTACCCATCCCTGCTCTAGCTCAAGATCTTTTTGGATATCCTTTGTCAGGTAGGTTCCCCCTCCTGCCCACTCCTGCTTTTCAGCTTCATTTTGAGTGAAGTCTTCGTCATTAAAGTGTAAGCTATTTGAGGGCAGAGACTATTTTTAAAAATACATATATATGGGGCTGGCTAGGTGATGCAGTGAATAAAGCACCAACCCTGGAGTCAGGAGGACCTGAATTCAAATCTGGCCTCAGACACTTCACACACTTACTAGCTGTGTGACTTTGGGCAAGTCACTTAGCCCCAATTGCCCTCCAAAGGGGGAAAAAATATATCTATCTATCTATCTATCTATCTATCTATCTATCTATCTATATATCTATTTGTGTCCCTAGCACTTAACACAGTGCTTGGAACATAGAAGCCACTAAATAGAAGTTTATTGGCTGACTGATAAAAACGTAAAATAGCACAGGACCAAGCAGAGGCTTCTGAGTGTCTCCACTGGAGGACTCTCCTTCCTAGATGACATCAAAACATCAATGACTGTTAATACTGTTTCAGCCTGGCCATTCAACCAGCTCAGAATTTATCAATTCATATGATGATCTCGGCTACATCCCTCCATCTTAGCCACAAGAACAGTATGAGAGATTTTATGAAATGCTTTGCAAAGATCTTGAAAGTTTAGAATAATGAAATGAATTTAGTAAGAGAAAGTTTATAATAGAGATAAATGTAATCTCTTACACTGTTTCAAATATCCACTTTGCAAATAGGACAGCAAAGAAAAACATCCCATTAAAAAAAAGCCTGGGTATTTTAGTGACCTGCAAAGTCAATGAGGTAACAGGATGATAACGCAGCTGAAACAGTTAAAGTTATGTCTTCGACTATATTAGGAGAAGAAGGCCACAGTAAGGTTGCATTCTGCCATTATTGGAGGAAATTGTGAGTATTTTGTTCAGTTCTTAGCATCACATTTTGGAAGACCATTGACAAGATGGAGAGCATCCAGATGATTCTCTACAGGGTGTTGAAGAGAGAGGATCATGAAATCATGACATACAATGATCAGATACAGGAACTGAAGATGTTTAGCTTGAGGAGAAGCCCTAATGGGACATAATAGCTGTCCTTCAACTATCTGAAGAGTTGTCATTCAGCAGGAGGCCCAAATTAAAGGAGATAACATTTGTAAAAACTGCCTGGCATACCATAGGCACTATATAAAAACTTATTCCCTTCTCCTTTTTCCTAGACTTCTTCTTGTCCCCAGGGGGCAAAAACAGGAACAAGGCATAGAAGGTAAAAAGTGGTAAATGGGAGATGAAATTTCCCGCAAACTTAGCTGTCCAAAAGTGGAATGGGTTCCCCTTTTGAGTTCTTCGTGCCAAGAATGACCACCTGTTGGGGAGTGTGTAAAATGAATAATGCTTGTGCAGGTTGGTACAGGTCAGATTAGACAGTTGCTGAGATCTCTCCCATTGCTGGGCTTTCTGTGAGAGATCTAAGGATCTCTGTCCTAAATGCCCAGTCTGCCACTTCTCTCTGATTCCCAGCCTTGTTTTTTCCCCTACTTGAGCCTTTGCTCCTTCTTTTCCATTTGCAGTCTTTAGGAGGTAGATAAAGGTATGGCTGGACCTGGAAGCTGCAGTGCTTGCATCAGTGTCTGAACAATCTGCTCTCGCTGCTGGCAGAGGGTGGCTTGGTTCAACACACAGTCCTCCGTGAGGCTCGGGAGGCACAGCTGAAGGAGCTCTCTGACACTGTACCGAGGGTGACCGCCTGTTTTTTCTTCTGTATTGTCTATGGAAAGCAAATGAGAGAGAGGTGGAAGAGAAAGCCTAATGACAAACTCCTAATGCATTATTATAGGAGATTGAGAAGGAAAAGCAACTGACCAGATTTAGTTTGTCCTGCTTGCACGAAAGGGTAGTTGAGAAGTTTACCAATTTGCTGAAGAACAATTGGAAAGCCTCTCATGCCATCAGAGTTCAGGAGAACAAAGTTGAGCTTTTGACCTAGGAGCAGATGAAGGTGAGGGAACATGGTGAGGTTAGGTGCTTCTAGAAATTAAAATTTCAGTGCCATATCCCTGTTACATTTACTTTTTGATTTTCTCTCCTCTAGGGAAGATGAGGCTGTACATTATTTCCTCTTTCTTTGCTGTGGAACCTCAACTGCTAAACCCTCCTTTTGTGACCCATAATGAAAGCCATCCTGGCTTTGTGCCTATGGACCAGCAATGACAGACAATAAATAGTAGCCCTGGAAACCTTCTAAATTCCTCTTAATTGTGGCCACTAGTTACTATAGTACTATGCCATCAACAGTAATCCTGAGAGGTTTGCTGGGCTTGAATATAAACCTTTATGCTGTCATGTCTCACCTCTTCTGTATTCCCACCATCATACCTGGCACACTGCTAGAGACATAACAGATGCTTAAAAATGACTCACTGATACAAGGCTATTATTGCTAAAAACTGCTGCAGCCTAGACAGAGTTCACAAAATTTCACTTCCCCTTTACAAAATAAAATACCAGTAGCCTAGTAGGGTGGCTGGTGGGGAGAAGTATCTATTTAATGTGGTAGTAATAATGCTAAAATAAACAATTCTCAACAAAACAAAATGAAATGAAAATCAAACGGTATTTTAAGCAAAAGGTCAGAAATGACCTGGTAGATGAGCAGGGACAGTTTTGCTCAGAGGCAGCAGCTCTTCACTTCACAACTCATTTCCATGCCCCTTACTCTGTATCTCTGAGGATGAACAACTTATTTTTCACTAGTCAAGGTTCTACTAACACGTGGAGCATATTGATGAGATGGGTTTGGTTGGATTACAGCTTAGCTTAGTTTTCTTCTATCCTCAAGCTCCCTAATCCTTCCTGAGTTACCCTGTAGCAACATTCCTTCTCAGTTTCCTTTCCTTACAACTCTCAAGTTCAAAGCCTTTTAATGAAAAGAAATCTAATAAAATTTAAGGCAATGTCTGACTACTATCTTTTCTCTTGTAAAAAAAAACATTTCTTTCACAAAATCTTTCCTAAATTAGAGAGGACTCTACAAAGGTGATTAAAAAGTCTACTTGTTTAGAATCACATAAATAAAAGTGTTTATTTAGACATCAGGTTTTTCAATGAGGTCATTCTTAACTATACAATTAGTTTGGTCTTTTTTTTTTTGTGAGGGGAAAGGCAGGGCAATTGGGTTTAAACAAATTGCCCAAGGTCACACAGCTAGTAAGTATCAAGTGTCTGAGGCCTCATTTGAACTCAGGTCCTCCTGATTCCAGGGCTGGTGCTCTATACACTGTGCCACCTAGCTACCTCTATACAATTAGTTTGGACTACAGAGACATAGAAGTATTAAGAAGAGGGGCAATTCTTTTTCCCTCCTGCTTTCAGAGAATCCAATTTTTCTCCCTATAGAACAGAGGAGAGGACATTTATCTCAGTAGAAGCCAAATGGACAAAGTAAAAAGCTTCCTCACCTCGGCTCTCAAGGCTGCCGTGCAGACGTCGTTCAGCTGTTTCCAGAAGCTGCTTACAAGTTTTCCACAGTTGGCACTGGGTGCAGGCTAGGTCAAATGCAGCCATAGCTGGGGGGCTGAGGCCTTCTAGAATGTCCTTCAAGGGAGCAGTGGGTTCCATTTGCATGTTGCTTATCCAGAAATCCTCCTGCAGGATGGGGATGGGGTCTCTAGAGATGCTAAGCAGTTTGTCAGTCACATCAGAAATAGAGTAAAATACCATACCTGGAAAGAGAGTAGTAAAATAAAAAATACAGGAGATTAAAATGAGCATCATTCAACCAATTAAAAGGCATGTGGTAAGGACCTACTATGAACAAGGCACCATGTTAGGGAGACAAAGACAAAAAAGGAATAGTCTTTATCTTTAATTCTACTAAGGAGAAACAACATGTGCAAATATAAGAACATACAGATATTAAGTATAAGGTAGTTTCCTTTTCTGAGGCAAAAGGTACTAAGAGCTGGGGAGATGGAGATGAAGAAAGGACTCAGATATGAGGCTGTGCTTGAGCTGAACTTGAAAAGGAGCTGGGGATTCTAAAAGGCAAAGGAGGGAAGGGAGAGCAGTCCAGGCACGAGGGCATACTCCCACCTAACAAAACCCAGCCATGCAAAGACAGGGAAACAACTTTTGAAATACTGTATGGGAGGAACAGCAAGGAGGACAGTGTGGCTGGAATATAAGAACATGTGAAGGAGAGAATTGTGGATTAAGACAGGTAAGGTAGATTAGAGTCAGGTTGTGAAGTCAAGGGTAGGAAGTGCCTACTTTCTCAGAAAGCAAGCGACACCGTTAAACCTGTGGCTTAGGGCTAATGCTCTAGTGCAGTGGTTCTCAACCTTCCTAATACCGCAACCCTTTAATATAGTTCCTCATGTTGTGGTGACCCCCAACCATAAAATTATTTTTGTTGCTACTTCATAACTGTAACTTTGCTACTGTTATGAATTGTAATGTAAATATGCAGGATGTATTTTCATTGTTACAAACTGAACATAACCCACAGATTGAGAACCACTGCTCTAGTGGCTGTGTGTGTGTGTGTGTGTGTGTGTGTGTGTGTGTGTGTGTGTGTGTGTGTGTGTGTGTGTGTGTGTGTGTTTGGGATGGGAGTGGGGGTGGTGGCCAGGGCATGCCAAGACTTGAGGAAGGTCAACCAATTAGGAGGCAACTTCAACAGTTCAGGTCAGATGTATCAAATACTGTGCAGTCAACAACATCCCTAAGGTGCAGCCCAACCAACTAGGAAATATTTAACAAAATAAATTAAAGTACAAAAGGACACAGATGTCAATGTTTTCTAAATCAATATGTGGCCTCCATGTACAGTTCAGTTGTCCCATTTCTTTTTTAGCTTAACACCAATGATCTAGGTGAGAGTCAATGAGGGCCTAAACTAGGGTGGTAGTCATATATATGAATGAGAGACATGTGATGATTCTCATTACAACTGTTATCATTATTGTTATTAACAAAGTTATTGGGGGGGGCGGAGTCAGGATGGCAGCACAGAAGCAGGAAAACTCCAGGAGCTCCCCTCATAACCACCTCAAATACCTATAAAATATGACTCTAAACAAATATCAGAGCTCCAGAACCCACAAAATGACAGAGAAACAAGGTTCTGTCTGAAGGCAGCCCGGCAAGCAGACAGGAAGGGCTCATCGCACGGCACTGAGAGCCAAAACCAGCCCAGCCTGAAACCGCAACTGTAACTGCAGGGCGGCCAGGACAAGCC